>JAHWFP010018362.1:0-20090 GCA_023313725.1 Lithobius niger
ACTAACCAATCTCTCCGAAAAGGACGAGTTATTTACTAAACCCGCCACAGAAAGTCCGTCCTCCACACTCTGTTAAAAAAAAACTCCAAATAATCTTCGCTACACGTACAGCGTATAAAGTTACTGAATTTCTCCCAACTGCCGATATGTATTTTCACCATGTATCCTTTATCAGAAGGTTGGCTGGCTGAGCGATCGAAAATCAGCGTTTGTTTAGCGATTAAGTAACACTGAATTACACGTCAAATATTGATGTATATTGACGTGTGCTACACAAACACGACCAGTAAATTCCGTAACGCCGTTTGTTCACACGTAGCCTACTTAATTTTTTATCATTTGTTATGAAATGAAAATACATTCTGATCACTTCTTTGATGCTTGATCACTTAATGGAATGACATTCAGCATCATACCAGGTGCAACAAAAAATATCCCCCGGTATAGAAAAGTGACGCAAAATGGGCCAGTGGTCTGGCAAGTCATATTCATTAAAATATTGCTTGCATGTTTATTCATTTCTCTGATCAACTACTCCTTTGGAAGTAGAAATTATCTAAATTCTTAGCTATATTTTATTATTTCGCTTAGGCAAAAGATTATCTAGGTATAAATGGCACCACCCTAGCTAGTTCCTGCAAAATTATGCATCCTCGGGCATTATGTATCCGGGACATTTTGTATCCCAGGGGATTCCAGGACAGCACTGTCTAAATTAACAGAGTATAGCTCACTGGAATTTACGCTAGTTTAGTTGTTTCCCACGAAATTATACACCTCGGCCGCATCAAGCGTATTTTCTACCACAGGGCAATATGTATCAAGGACATTTTCTGTTTCATGTCATGCCAAAGCAGCAATGTCTGAATTCACTCTTTCTCCCTTAACCTGACTATTTTCCTTTTGTCTTCTTCTTTGAGCAAAATAAAAACGACCATATTTATTTAAAACCTAATTTCAGTTTTTCTGCAGCCATAAACCACGTAAGAAAGTGATGTATATCTGCACCACATCACGCTTCCTCAACCGTGAAGCAACTGTGGCTTCCTCCATCCCTGCCAGTCCCCTCTCTTCCCAAACCGTGAAGCAGCAGCCCCCGTAGTACTTAAACTGTTTCATCCCCAACCATGCGTTAAATTCAGTGCCTTTTGAGTGAACTGGTTAACTCGTGATGCCATACCACGGGATCTAATGGCGTGTTTCGCACCGTGTAGCCTGACAAAATTGCTAGGAAGGTTTTTCCTTTTTTCTTCTTTGAGCAAATTGAAAATTGCTACGTATTGACTGAGTAAATTCTATATCTCCATAACCTCACACCACATACGAAGGCGATGTATGTCATTAACTTTAAGTTATAAATCCCTAGTGTGTGGTGCAGTGGCAACCCGGACCACTGCACTGTGACTGAGGTTGGCGCTAATGACCAAGCTGTCGACGCGCCATTAAGCCTCATTCCCCCCCCCTAGTGTTAGCTATGCCTCCCTCCTACCTGTTTTAAATTAGTAATCCATTTTCGCAGCTTCGACGAGATTCGGACTCACAACCTTTGGAATAGTAGCTGAAGCCCTAACTATCAGACTATACGACTTGATGAAAACCTTCAATTTTAAAGTGTGCAATACAATAATATGGCGTAGTATTTCGTTTGTTACTGATTGTTACTAGACATAGACAATACCCTTCACGTTTCTTCTGCCTCTTCCAGCTGTCTCCTCTTCCACTTTCTCCTCTTCTAGATGCGTCCTACCACTTTTATTATGCTGATCAACTAGCCTGCGCCTATTTTTTTGCAGTGTTTACATCACTTACCATTGTAAAAGTCTTCATGTTGATAGTAAATAGACAGCCGGCAGCAGATATTTCAATTGGATCAGTCGTTAGTTTATTAATCAACAATCCGATCTGCAATCAACAAAAAGACCTAACTGTAAACTTTGGGCGTGGTTTATTATTTAGGACCAAGAGCAAAAATCAAGCATTGAAACTAGGAATGAGCTGACCATGCAAGGCTTCCCAACAATGAAATCGAGCCATTATCCACTTATTTATTTATTTAAATATTTAAATCCAATGGTCGTTACAACAACTTGTAAACATTAACTCTAGATAAAATATTAGGAAATATCAGGTTTGTAGGGTTTTCCCCAGCTCAATAACACTCACTGGGTTTTTTCACAAAAATCCTATGTGAAAAACACGGTATTAAAACCCAGTAAGTGAGGTTTTTTTTTATTTGGGGTTAGTAATTGTAAAAAAATTGTTTCGTAGATCAATATTTCAAAACTGAATGGAAGAATATTTAATAATTACATTTACTGCCAAACTGTTAAGGTGTAGTGAACTGCGAAGTTCACTAAGCCTAATCCCAAAAGGGGGGGGGGGGTAGCTCGACTTGCTTCTTGAAACTGTCGCCAGTGCATAATACAAAACAAATCAGCAAACAGTAAAAAAAGTTAAACAATCAACTATAGGCTAGCAGATAAAACCACAAAAATCCCCAAAAAACCCGAAAAAACCATCTGGGTTGGGTTTTTGAAAAATAAAACTGGGATTTCTCACAACCCTGGAAAATAAGCATTACAAATTAAAGTTATGTGTTTACCAATGCACAACAAATAAATTTGTAATCTGCAATCAAAATCTAATTTTAAAGACTAAAACGAGATCACAAATGCATACTGATGAACCATTCTACACTACACGTATTAAGAAAATTATGCAGGTATGAGTGTAAAATGCTTAAATTGAAATACTATGCCCTATAAGTGGATGGTGTAGTATACATCGCCCATGTGTGTCTATCGTTTTAATTATATGATATCGGTACCTCTTGTCTGTATTAAACTTATGCTAATGTAATCCGTTTATAAAAAAAATTATATGTTAAGCCAACATTCACCATTTTACTTACTTTATTAACAGCACACACAAAAAAAAACAATGCCAAGGCTTTATTTGAAGCAATCCCTACATCTTTAAACTTAGGCAGGTGCAAATAAGTTATATTAATACAATTGATTTTGAGTGAGAATTGTTCATGAATAGACAAATTTCTTTCACTACATTATTTGTGGAAAGATATATAAAATAAGTTTGCCTATCCATTAGGACTGGCCAGTGCTGCCACCAGCAATGCTAACTGTATGTGATCGGTGTCGTAAATAAAAAAAAAACATGGCAATATGATACTGCAATTCAGTGTGCTGTGACTTGATAAGAATCCTTTTTTAATGCATTATTTTCGAACCAGACAAGGTGAATATAGGAGATTTGAGGCACTTTAAATCAGTGTTCGAGCATTATCATAGGTAATATCCCGAGTGCAAGAGTAGTTATCAATAATTTTTGGAGCATGAAAGTTTTTTCTCCCATGAACCTCGTGAGTGCTTGTGTTGGCTAATTATTAAGATCTCGAGTCACGTAGGGCCAACTCAAGCACGAACGCGTGTAAGGGAGCAAAAACATGAGTGCTCCAAAAAGATCGATAACTACCCGCTGCAGGAAGGTATTTAATCAGAGTATCTCACGAGAATTATTTTATCGGCAGTTTATTAATAAAT
This sequence comes from Lithobius niger, assembly GCA_023313725.1. Lineage (NCBI taxonomy): Eukaryota > Metazoa > Arthropoda > Chilopoda > Lithobiomorpha > Lithobiidae > Lithobius > Lithobius niger. The sequence continues at coordinate 3,561 of JAHWFP010018362.1, forward strand.
CAATTACAGAGATTTACAAGCGTACGTAAGAATTTCTGCATTTTGTATTGTTGTTGTTGTATTTTTATTAATTTTTTAGCGAGTCTATTAGTTGAGGCTTATGTAAAGCAACCTTTCACTTTCGGAGTTTCAGTTTCTTTTTTTACAGCTTTTTTACGTTGGTTTCGTCCTTTTTGTTGGCTTTCGTCTACTTTCATTTTGCTTACGTCCATTGTCGTATTTGTACAGACTACAACAATGGACGAAAGCAAAATGTAAATGGACGAAAGCAAAAAAAAAAGGGATGAAACCAACTAAAAAATACGTTCATTAATACACTTCAGTATGTAGACGTTTGCAGGTTGTGTCTCTGCAGAAATGATCACAAAATGTCACTGAAAACTTTAATTTACATGTTAGCAAAATTATACTAAATGTTTATGTAGCAGTTAAATTAGCTGTACGTGTTTACATCCATATTCGTTATTTATTTGTATTTATCTAATCACAAACTCTTTGCTGCCGTGCTGGACTACATATGGTAAACTGCGTTCTAACCTGCCTTCAGCCCAGTCAGTCTGTTGCTCGCTGTCTCGGTTCCTATGGAAACGAATACAGCCTCGCTATTAAAAACCATTAACATAAGTTCGAGTGACAATTCCTGAAGTGAAGATGCATTGTAGCCATGTAAGTACATTGTATAGCTCCTGTGAAGCGTGTTTATTATGGTGCAATGCGTTACCGACATCAGCATTAAACGAATCGGGCCTAACACCAATTCGAATTACCATTTCACTCACTAGTTAGCAGCAGTCCGAACCAAAAGTAGTTTTCGAAATTGACGTCCCATCAAACACAAATCAAATGTAACCTCTTACCCCGATCTCACTTATTTAATTTATCTTCTTATTCTTTCATAAGCGATTAATTAACCCTGTTTAGCACGGGGTTAGTCTGTTGCCAACTATTTTTGATTATCGCGGTTTTGCACTAGAGCGCTTTTCACTTATTAATCGCCCGCTTGATACGTCACAGCACCTATCGGAATAAGTGGGCTGTAATGACTGAGTCGCCAAAAATACCCCTTTCTTATTGACTAAAAAAACGAGGGAGATACTGAATAAAAAATACTTAAAATTATCACCCATTGATTAAAATAACCAATATTTATATATACATATATTATAGATAAATTATTATATTATTATAATATAAATATTTATATTTATAATCAATATTTATAATAATAAACAATGATATAAGAGTAATAAAATAATAAAGTAAAATAAAATAAAATAAAATGAAATAAAACAAAATAAAAATGAACCTATACTTTTCTGGCCAAAACAGAAAAAGCAATAGGGAGCCCAAAGACGTCGACTTGCATGTAAGAAGTCATTTCTATTTTATTTTATTATCAATGTGTGTTACGAACAGTATCTCCGTAGCTCTAGTTACAACTGGAAATTTATTGGCCAAAACTTAAAAAATAATAATATAAATACATTTTAGAGTTGCTAATTACAGTTTTACGTCAAAGACTCCATAAACCTAGTAGTGTAATAATTATTTTATCCAAGTAGTGGCAGCTGATCAAAAAGGTATGGGACATTTGTTACATATCAGAGCTGCATTGATATCAGCAGTTTCATCCGAGTGACGGGATTGAATCGTATTAACTGAAAATGGGATAGGTTAATCTATTAATGAAAGTACATATTTTACCTGGAACTGTTCACTTCCACTCAAATTGTAACGTTGGATGTTGTGCAAAGACTGCACGCTATTTCGTGCCTAGAAACAGACATAAAAAACAAATAAATACCCAAAAATTGCTACATATTATGTTGTTTAATGGTACAAATGGAACAACTAAGCAGATTGGTACACTGGTAATGAAAGTGTTTCAGTTCAGGATGTACCTTGTGAGGGAGAAAAATTTTTATTACCAAACTACGCTCTTATGACATTACTACTGGCAATGCAATTGATAATTTAACACACATGGTATTATCTGATACAATTTCAGCCTTAGTCCCTTCGTCTTGCAAGTAATGTGATATTTCCGTTGTAAGTGTCACTCAAACATAGGATAAGTAAATTAAGTATGGATAATTTTTATCAAGCACTTCTTATCTTCCTATGCAGATAAAAATACTGCTCACTTGTTTTTTTAGGTCAAGAATGTTAATACATCGTGAAGAAGAAAACAATGAACATTAAACCAAGCTCTTGTGGTATAACAAATGGTAGCCGTCGCAATGCTACAGTAATTCAGCAAATGGTTTAATGCGTTGTATCTGACAACAAAGTAACAATTCGTAATGTAAAATTAGCGTGAATGCCATAGATTCGATTGTGATACAGAATTTAGAAGATTAAATTTTACATTTGTTATCTCAATTGTTTTATTTATTGCTTTTAGTAAAACCGACATTCATTGCTGTGATGAATTCCCTTATACCCAATGTTTCTCAGCAACTGATTAATTTCTGAAATATAAGGCTTTACCCCAAAAAATCTTTTTGTAGAAAGCACCATTCGCATTTAACGAAACGGTCCAGACTAGCGTTCGAAAGCAGAAGCGCTGTGAAACAGCAGACAGTGTGGACAAACATCACGCACAAGTGATGCAGGTAGACGTTTAAGAAATTTTTCTTTGACATTCAATATTTAATTCTTAATGTTAATATGGTCGAATTTCATTGGTTACTTTGAAAAGTTTGTTTGCCATTTAAATATTGAGATTAAAAGTATGATTTTATTCACATGGGATCTGAGAGTTTTCCAACCCAGCTCTAGCCCATGCTTTTACGAAATGAAAATTTTGATAGTTTAGCACTCAACTCTTTGTCAACAAATTTCTCTCAATCTTCGGTTTCATGAAACTAAATAGGGAAAAGATTTTTATTCAAAAAAGGCTAAAATTATCCGCTGGAAAATATTTAATGAAAGGTAAGTTTCACCCAAAATCTACACAATTAAAACTAAAATCTAAATCACTTTGCTAATTTTTTAGCAGAAGAGCCTGAAATCACGTTTTTATTTTTTTGTCCTTTGCACGAGTTAAATTCCAAAATGAAAAAAAAAAACGATCACTGCACAAGGTGTTTTTAAGACTTTGAGAATATAACGAGCGGCTGAAACCATAAGTTATAACGAGGCTTGAATAGTGTTTGTGGTAGGAATACCACGTCACAATAACTCGAATTAAAATCAAGAAGACAGGAATAAGATGAAAACTGATAATATCGCATGTTGTAAATTATCATTGATATTACCAAGTAAACAAAGATGTTTTTAAACGTATTGTAATGTCTATTCACTTTTACAGTATGATGTTTGCGTTGCCTTTAGAAATTTCCATCAGTAAAAAAAAAAACCACGGACCACCGAATCTCGCAGTTCAACCAAACACAGGAACTGAAAACTGAATTTTTACTTAACCGAAAAAATGGGAATTGAAGATATTAGCACACTATTTTGCAGGTTATGTTAGGCTATGTAACGTAACACTGATCTAAATAAACAGAATTGAGATAATAATCTATTCTAATCACAAGCAGTGCACCTAATCCATAGTTGTTGACACTCTGTGTCTTAAACAGGACGGAAAGCCAATGGCTCAAGATGGGTTAAATAAAAACGGATGCAAACATATTACGGTTGCCTTTTTGATTTATATGTCGGACTGCCTGAGCGGGGAATCTAACCACGACCTTTGAAATCAATGGCCGAGGTCCTACCGTTGATTCATACTGGCGCAGCCGTGTCAGTATGGCTCAGTGTTAGGACTTCGGCCTTTGATTTCAAAGGTCGTGGGTTCGATTCCCTGCTCAGGCAGTCTGACATATAAGTCCAAAAGGCATCATAAATCGGTTTGCATTCGTATTTATTTGCACCCTACGTCTAGCAATACATTTGTGAAATTTAACTTGGTTCAATAAATTTAATCACGTTAAGAATAATTTTAATTAGCTCTGTTTAATACATATTCTCCCCGCAATCAGTTATTTCAAGTCCTAGACGACTTATTTTAGGAAAACATCTTCGTCTCAGTAAGGTAGAATTTTAACCAGCACCGTTTAATACCATAATCACCCTGAGTTCAATTCTGTTAGACGCCTCTTTAAATTGAGAAAAAAACAACTTTGTTTCATTACCATTTAGAACCAATGAAGGACAATTTTAATTGTTGGGATTAATTACGGTAGTATCACTCTGTATTAGATAAATATTTTAGATGCTAGAAACCTATTGTAAAAGGGAAACTTCGACTCATAACCACTTAATTAGCTGTTAGATCCAAGGAATGCTAAATTTTAATTAGTAACGTAAAACTAGAATAGAAAATTAGCTATGAAAAATCTAAGGCACACAGTCATACATGCAAAACGACGAGAAACGATGACAAACAGGTAAAAAAACCATACAAGTGGAAAGACTCTGGTAATTCACAACCACTTCAAAATTTCTTACAGACATTTCCATGCAGTGGTTCACCACCCAGCCTTACTGATTTCAGCAGAACACCTGTGCTCCGTAATATACATGGAAACTCACAACACACAGAAGAGAAGCCGTACAAGTGTTACCTTGCCGGCCAGGCGTTTCTATGTGTGCTCTTGCCAAAGACAAAAAAGATTAAAATTTCAAGTTTTAAAATGCATCACCTGGATTTGCATGACCATCTCCAACATTTCATAATTGCGCGACATGTATAAAATTTGTGTTGTTCATTGTCTGATGAAGATGTTGCTGTAGACTAATATCGAAATATCACTCGTTTTGCATTTATGTCTGTGCTCCTTGAATTCTTCATTGCTAATTTTGTATATCACGCACTACACTAGCATAGATAGATAATGGCACTGGCTAAGAGGTTTTGTGCCCTACCCCTTACCCAAGACCTAAGAAAAATCGGTCATGCTTGATTTTGAACCACAATTTATTCAGTTTTTTTATTAATAATTATATAAATAAAAATAAATAATAATAGCACAATATAAAATCCCGTGATTTTTGGTTGGTAAGAAACTAGTTAACCATAAAATAATGATTTTGTATTTAGTTCTTACTGACTCAGTACCTGATAGTATGAACTTAGTTCGAGGGTCAGCAGAAAAACTACATTGAAAAATTAATATTGTACGCTAAGACGAGAGCTATACATGATTGTTGCATTTTTCAAAGTTTGTCATAAGTGATGTCATAAGTGATGTTGACATTTCCTAATTACCAAAAATAATTTTATGTTGAAGAAGAAATGGATCCACTCACGACAAATGAACAATAAGGAATATTAAAACTGGTTAATTCTGAGCTTATGTAAAGATGAATCACTTATAATTAGATGGAGAAAACTTGCCGCATTTGAAATCCTGTCAGCAGCCTTTGCAATATCAAATATTCTATATAAACACATGAACACAGTCATGAATGCTATATATTCCAAAGGAGATTCGGCATAATTGCGGTACAGCAGTAGGTAAGAGGATAAACACAGAAAAAAGCTGTATGACGCAAGAGCTGCAGTGATAGACCAGGCAAAAGAATTTTGAACAGATGCTGCGAGTTCATACAATTCCGTGTATCGATGACGAATCCGATGCAAATGATGATCGATTGGACTTTCATTGGAAATTAAAAGTTGACTCATTTCTTTACTTAGTTCTGAAAAAGCCTGAGAGTACAAATTGCAAGCAATGACGAAGAAAATTATTACGAAATAAGCAACAGCATTTTCTATAATCACCATACTTATGCAATAATTAACCAGTAATTCAATTTGCATTGTTGGGTTTATTGCTGCTGTTGCAATCTGCAATGTGATATTCAACAGACAAAAAAAAGTGTGAAATGCAATCAGTTTCAATGAAGAACGTCTTTTTTCAGTTTTCTTGCTTATTAAATCATCGACGTATCCAAATAATTTCAGCATGTTCCAGAATTGCTTTTCTTTCCAAAGGGAGATGACAAACACAAGTAGAACAAAAACAAACAACACATGGGATCTGGTGTAATGTACGACTACACTCATTTCAGCATATTTGCTGCTGTCTTCGGGGTCAGTTGTTAGTAACAAAAGTCTTATGCGAAGAAATAGAATGACAACAAAAACGATGATCTTGTAAATGATGCTAAAGGTTTTAGCACAGAAATTTCGGTTAGGATTCTTCAGAGTATGATGATTCAAATCCCAGGAAAGCAAGCCACATAACTGACCAAGGATAATGAGTGGCCGGCAGGCGGAAAAACTTACGGATTTCCCAAGAACATGCTGAATGGAAACCACACTTCTGGTAAATAATTCTTTCGACTGATTGGCTTTCCTCAACATTGCAGAAGCCATAGTATTATGAAAGTTTGTGTTGTATGAGAGCAAGAATCTGTAATGGCAAACAGACATATTGTTACTGCAATAAAAATATTTCAGTATTATCATCATTGAGTAGCATGAGAGGGACAAGAAGGAGTTTAAAATACCGTTTTGTGGATACTGGGTTCAGCTCCAGATTTTTTAGGGTGTGAAGGAAAGAAAACCTCTACATGTTTTGGAGAGTTTAGATTTTACCTTGTGTCTGTAATACACCATTTTTTTAACCTTGTAAACGAACAATTTTTTTTTTGCCCCAACAAATTCTGTTCACTTTTAGTCTTCTGTACAGCCGTACCGGCAGGGGAGACTATTGCATCGACTTTGTCCGTCCGTCCGTCCGTCTGTCGCTTTTTCCAACTTCGCAACGATACCAGATATTGACGACCACTATTTACAACGTTAGATTCAGTGTGAGAAGTTAGTTAAATTATATGGCAAATTAAAACATCATTACTTCCTTATAGCTAATAGACTTCGTCGACGTAACTAAATTAAATAATCCTAAGATAACACACAATAAAAACAAATGGATTTAAGATTCGTTTAAAATAGTCTCGTCGAATTATTTCATGAATGAATGGTCTTACCGTCGAACCAAATTCTCCATTAGGCCAATCTGTTACTCACGAAATTAAAACTGAATTAAAAAAAATAGGCCAAAACAATGAAAATTGGGCCAGAAATCATGTTACCATGGCAACGCTATGTTGCTACAAGTCGCTATTGGGTTCATCAACAGTCCCTCTCTCGTCACTTCCGTACTACCACTGATCTATACATGCTACGTTGAGCATCACGTTGTAACACTGTAACTGTGTGCCCAAAGGCGCACCGTGTTGCAAAAATGAATATGCTTGCTATACACTCCAAATCTCCGCTAGCTGCTACTTACGAAATTAAATTGCTGGTTAAAATTAGGCTTAAAAGCTGACTGTTGCGCTTAAAATATAAAATAGGCCTAAAAGCTAACACATTTTTACCGGCAATTGTGATGGTTACTGCTTTTAGATTAGAATAATAGAGATAGCTGTTGCAGTGTGTGATAAAGGTGTGCGCCTCGACATTGGAAGTGGAAGAACTGTACAGAAGATCGGTGTGACTGGGCAGTTGCTGTAGCCGCTTGTTTAATTCTAAACATTACAAATCAACTTTATTTAAAAGATTTCTGCAAGGTCTTATTCGATGTTTCATCAACTAACGCAAGATGTTTATCGGTTGGCTTACCCGTGCTGCAACTGTTATCAGTGGTGACGTGATAGTGCTCGTCAAGAAAGACCACATGTGGAACTACGAGATCAACGAGATCTGACAAGTGTACGAAATTGACGAAATATGTTTTATGTCGTCATTGCTCCCAACTGCATTTGTGTTGTGAGATGGTGATTATCAGGACGGAAAGCCAAATGGACTCGCAAAGGGTTAAATACGGATGCAAAATTATTTACGTTGCCTTTTGGACTGAATTGTCAGACGGTCTGAGCGCGGAATTTAAACAACGACCTTTGAAACCATAGGCCGAAGTCTTACCACTGAGCTGGACTGACACGGTCTGTTGGATCATGGTACTACCATTTAATGTCGATTGGGGGTTGGGGCGATGGGAGTGATCAACCCCCTATCCCCGAATTTGAGTTTAGTGCCATCCTAATCTAACAATATGTTAGCAGTTTTCCGTACGTGCATGGGTTTGTTCTTCTGTGCATAGGTTTGTACTTGAACTGATTAACACCAATTCACTTTGTGTGCAGGCTATGCACAATATACAAATTATTGAGATTTCTCTCATTTATTTAATTCACTACGTATTTAATTCACTTTGGTGCTTGCAGTAGTTTGATATGTACAGAGTAAAAAGCATACGAAAGCATCATGGTGGCAACTTATGAGAAATGTTAAAATTAAAAGAAAGCAATATTTCGGGTCGCAAGACTACTTGTTCTCGAGAAACAACCAATTCACATGAAAAGTGTACCTCAAGGCACAAAATACATTTCTGGGTTAATCCACACAACAGGCATCAGAAATATTGTGATAAAATCGTTTAGTATTCATAATTAAAAAAGGTTTGAAGGCTGACATTAGGAAACCCGACCATTCACTGCAGAAAGCAGATGACAGGTGATGAAATTTTACTAGTGTTGGCTTATGCATGCACATCTCCCAAAGGGAAGAATTCTTAAATTCATAATTTATGCAGCACTTGTACTATACACATACTCTGAAGTTGTTTATTTTCTAGCGAAATGTAGTTACGAGCTGGCGATACTTCGTTAAAATTCAGAAGAGCATTAGACGCACTGAGAAAGCAAATCTTAGATTTGCGCAGCCTCACACTCTAGTGTATTCGTTTCCAGTAAAAGTTGGGATACAGTACTTTTAAAACCTGGAGCATATATGTTAGGGCATGGCTTCCTTATATGTAGAAAGGCTTAACGCTAAGTTTCACATAGCATGTAAACCACGTTGTCCAAGACTGCCGTGAGGCACTCTGAAAGCGCAAACAACTACTTATTGCATATTATTGATTGCTGTTAGTAGGACGCACAAAAACTTCGTAATTTTCTCATTATCAGATTTTCCGGTGTTGCAGCACCAACCGAACATTATTTTACGGTAACGGTGCCTATCCTTAAAGTCTTCGGAGAATTTATTGCTACGTCAAACAATCGTTTAATACATTTTTACATTGTTATCCTTGAGTACAATGAGAACAGATAATGACGTAGCACACACACGTGCTTTGGTTCTTCTGGTTTAAATTCATGAAAATAAACCTCCGGAGTCTTTGTTTTGATGAAGCTATTGTTGTTAAACTGGTTAATCATTTAGTGTCAATGCAGTGTTTATTTTTAAAATCCGTGCATCACGTGTCACAAGTACCTTTCACAGTTCAGTCCGCATTATAGAGGAGTTCTTTTTGTGGTGTATTCCCAGTGCAACTGGTGGCAGAATCTAAGGCTTAGCGGATGACGCATCGAATTTTTTTTGTCAAGCTGTACGAATAAAGGTAGCTGTTGATAGGAACAAGGAGTGTGGGAGAGTACGAATATGTTCAGTACGGCCATGTATGACTATGCTCAGTCCTTGAGTACAATGGGAACCGTACCAACTAGGCACACTTTTCTACTTCAAAAATTCATCCACGTTATGAAGAATTACACGTTATGACATATTGTGGTCATATTTTGGCCAAAAAAATGTATGCATGGTATCGTTACTCTCACAGTATGATTTAATTAATTTATTATTTATTGCTGCGACTTAGGTGAATTCATGTGCTCTACAATTAAAAGCAATTATGTTGTAATCTCCTACATCTCCTAATCTCCTAAGATATAATGACGTGGTACACTAATTGTAGTTTTTTTTTAAATAATTTTTCTCTCAATACGGTATAATAAGGGAATAGCGTAAATTTACGATCTTTTAATTTTCACGTATTGCTTTTGTTGTTTTTCGTCCACCGTGAAAAAAAAATTACGAACTTTTAGTTGGGTTTACTTCACGGGTCATGAGTTTGTTTTGAAGGACTAATCAATCAAAACTAAAGTATAACTGCATAGTAACAGTCCTAATTGTTTATGATACTCAAAAGTTTACCACTACCTACACCTTGTAGCTTTGAAACACAAAGAATGTCCTAGCTGATGACTTGCTAGTTCGTGGATGACTTCTTGAGGACGGGGGGGGGGCCCCATTTTAGCAACTAAACATATTAACGAACTGCAGAAGAACTTTTAGAACTGCCAACCAGTTTTTTATGGCAAGGAGACTAGACCTACAGTTGTGATTTTTCATTTGCTGTAGGTGCTATGATAACTGAACGAAGTAAAATTACTGCATAATCACGCCTGCTAACTTCTAATAGGCGTGTGAGGTAGGTTTATGTTGCTGTGTTGACTGAAAGAGAGATAGTTTTGACTACACGAATGGTTTTTGGAGAACTGACTTTACAAAACTCGTAGAATTATTCCAAAAAATCTTTAAAGTTAAAGTTAAAGTGGAGTTTTATCCCGCACAATTAAAGTTAAGTTTAATTTTAATACTAGATATACAATTTAGTTCTAAATATCACAACTACTCGGCTGATAGAGAGCACCTATAATAAATTAGTTTATTTTCTATATTCACTTGTATGATTTTTGCAGATTGCTCCAGAGGGAAGTCCTTTTCTGCTCCACTTTCTGCTCCACTCTTAATATATTAGAGAAAGGAATTTCGTCTCCAAACTAGGTTAGAAAAAGAGCTAGAACTTCTGATTAGCACTAGGGTGGTATATAATCACCTTCGAACCTCTAACTTTCGTTCTTGATTCACGAAACATTCATGAAAACTTTCTTGTCAAATTCTTCCGCAGTAGTTCTTCTTTCGATGGTCCAAGAATTTCACTTCTAGCATAGCAAACAAATGCCCGCCCCCCCCCCCCCCGGTCGCTGTTCTGTCCCTATTAATTATTACCTCGGGTTCCGAAAACCAACAAATAGAACTGAGGTTATTCCATTATCCCATGATGGGCAATGCGGGTGGAATGTGCCTACTTGGAGCCCTTAAATTTTATTCTAATTAATTTGTTTCATGCATCAAGCCTCCCTGGTCGATAAATTTGCACAAAATCAGAACCAAATCGTTTCCTCGAAGAAAAAAAACACAGAGGCAAATATCAGACAAACAAACACACAAAAGCATAATTCAGTTAAGTATTAACGCCTCACCTTGCTAGATCAAGTACATCAACTAGTATGACCAAGAATTTACAATTTAAAGTAATTAGTGTATCAACTCACGCTTATTCAGACGATAAATACAAAGTCGAGATAATAAGAATTCTATTTTAGCTCTTGTTAGCTGAAATTGCTGCTGCTGCTTCTCTAACATGGACTAGCAGTCAACTAAAGGCTTTAATGCGGAAGAGACAATATATAGCTGCCCGGTCAATAGCCCTAGCAAGTATGACGTAGTTTCAGAGGAAGTTCAGTGGCGATTGCTAACTTGATGACCATAATTACCACAATATTAGATCACTCGACCAGCGTAATAAACGTTTTATGAAGCACGCAACTGAAGGTGATGCGTTAACGCTAACGACGCCTTAATCGTGTTTATTTTGTCACACGCAATGATGAAGGCCTTGTTATGAGAATATCTAATGCTTTTATAGAGTCCATTCATTATTAGTAATTTCCCACCTGCACATTACGTTTTTTTTATTGCTGCTACAACGAATAATTTCCGTTACCGCAGGAGCTGCTTCCTGTGAACGTCAGTTATTGAGCAGAGGCCATTATCTTGATTAACGTTAAACTTTAAACCTGCATTTTTATTTCTTTTTAGATGTTTGTTTACAAATACGGTGAATGGCTTTGGCGCATTAAGAACCTAACTTGAAATCGATATTCAATAACGTTAATGACCACCGTCATGTTTCATGTGGGCTGTTATTTTAACCACCGTGCACCAAAACAACGAGTTGATTGTCGATGAACTATTCATAATGTTCACTAACCTGAGGGCAGTTTAATTAACGCAATACCAATTGCTAACAATTATATCCGCTTATAAATATTACCACTGTTAACTTTCAAACATCAGTATCAAGCTCCTTATTTACTTTTCTACTACCAATCTCCTCTACTGCACGTTTAGAAGCCAACTTTTCAATAATATACACCCGTGAGAAAGAGCCTGGAAGAATTTCAGTTTTGTGAGAAAAGAGGAGTAGATGATAAATGATTTTTATCACTCACCATCCCAAGACATTAACTTCTCTGGTTATGCAAAACTGTAATTATACCAGACAATTGGCTCTGCCTCAGCTGTATGTATTTTAATGCCAATGGTGGTGACGTCAAGTTATCAAATCAACTTATTTAAACTTTAAAAAAAAATTAATTTGTTTTAATTAAGGAGGTTTTTGTGGATTTTGTTCGCAATTTTATTGAAATTTGTATGTTAATAACTTAAAATCCCGAACAGGAGAGCTGCCAGGCAGCAACTTTCTGTTAATATGTTCATGAAAGAAAATACTTTTTTCAGATCCAGTTCTCGAATTTCGTTTTTAAGATAAGGCTGTTTTTCCTTTATTTAAGTATTTAAATAGGTTAAAGTTAAGGGTGAAAAAAGCGCTATAGCCCTGGGGTTGTAATTTTAGCCATATTTCGAAGAGCTAGTAGCCTAGTTTTCGCAGTGGCATATCCGGGTTAGGCCTAGCCTATCAGGTCACTGTTACCCGTCTTTTTCCTCCATTTTGTGACGTGTAAGTATGAAAAATATTGCCAGTTGCAAATGTGCCTATCAAAATTAAACCATGGTGACATGAGTAGGTCACCAGAAAACAGAAATCAAGATTTCTGGGTAAACAGAAATCAAGACTAATTAGTCGTTTTGGTAGTGAGACGTCACCACTTTTCATTAAACTATTTTTTGGTTTCCATTTTATTTATTTGCATAACTTTATTTCGTTGGTAGTGTGCTACAAACGAATTATTAAAAGTTACGTTTTATTGTAATTTTTGTGAAATTTTAACTGTCCATTTGGCATGGATTCTACTACTGCAATAGTCCAGATATCTAACGAAGCTTTATTTAAGTTGCGTTGGTATGAAATGGCGAGAAGTAACCTAAGCCGAACTATTTGTGACCCGAAACTTTGAACAGTTCTACTGGCATTTATATCCCAGTGATCAGCCTGTTTCTTACACATTTTCACGTTTGGAACGAGATGAAGTTTTAAGTGTAAAAAAAGAAGCTTCGTAACAGTATGACCTCCCGCCCCAACAGAAGTTTAACTGACGTACTTACAGATAATTCGCTCAATCGAACTGTAAGAATATTATTAAAGTTTTAACATGCCTTAGTACAATCAACTTTTCAGACAACTTCCTTTCAGTAGTTGATTACGACTGACTAACTAGGTTGCAACAAGTCATTAGATTAATAAAGTTATTAGCGTTAAAGAAACTATTCGCTAATGGTACTATCAGCTTTAGCGAAATATCAACTTTAATTTAACCATTACCATTAAAAAGACAGTTAAATTTTATGTGTGTAACGAAATCGCCCTTGCTAACATCTACTTTTGAGAGAATTTGGCTGCAAAGCAGGAGTGAAATTTTAGAGCTTAAATGTGACTTATAACTACGAAATTACCATACGTTAAATTAACTTCCATTCACATTATCTGATTTGTTGATGCTAAAACCAGACGAATTCTTCATTGTTGGGTGAGAGGGCAAATTTTTATTTTGCCTGTCAACTAAGAGAGGATTACCGAATTGGTCAGCAGTTCCGAAATACTTTCTTAACTAGGAATGACAGGTTGTCAATTTTGAAATCGGTTGGTAAGGTGGTATCACCTAGCGTTTTCGTGATGGGATAAACAATGGCTCGACGCTGCACAAATCGACGTTGTTGCATCTTATCCCTGAAACAGAGGTTAAAATCCTGTAGTCTACAGACATCTTCAAAGGAGGAAATGAATAATTCCCTCGCAACAATCCATCAAAAACCAAGACACTTATACGCGCAGTTTGCTATAACTTGAAGAATACGGTATTTATATCTCTGCCTCAGATGCATAACAACTCCTCGACTTCAGCTCGTTGTCTGTTTTTCATCCTTGCAGGTGGTACAAATACAATATTCTTTTCGTAACTGTTGCAAATCATGTGCAGAAAAATTACCTGTCAGTCGTTTGGCATAAGTTCCAAGAATTTACCCTAGAAATTTCATTTGAATAGTTTCATACATATGGCTGTAACTGCAGATAGACAAAAGACAAGCAGGCGATGCAAGATAGAAAATCGCCGAGCTAAAACATGTCTTCTTTTGCTTTGCTCTCTTGGTTAAAAAGGGACGCTGCAAGATTAATGAAATTATTTACATAATCATCTAATAATATTAAGTGAATGAAATAATGACCATTAAACTCTAAATCAAGATAAAATCAAACAAAAAGAAGTAAAACGGAACTCCCAAACGTCTCTGTGGGTGGAGCCCTTTAATGTTAGTGGACTCATTAATGTGGGTGGAGCCTTTCTATAGTTTATTTTTATCTTTTCTTTGGCTTTGATCATAGGCATCGGCACTCTTTCAAAAAAGGTTGCGGAAGGAAAATCACACTAACGAAAAGAACAAACAACAAAATTTTAAATTAAATGTGTAAATAAAGGCAGGCGCTTTTTTCATCACTTCAATCGTAGGTCTAAAACATGTTTTTAAAAACAATAGTAATATCTAGTCCTCACTGAGCTTGAAACCCAGGAATTAGTACTGCGATCCTAGAGTAGCCTATGTTTAATTGGTTTTTGCCTGTGTTTCAATTGTTTTACTTCATATTTTTTTGCGACAAAAGAGCAGTTACAAAGTACGGGGCACGTTACCCAAGTGCCCAATGTTCAGGCGCCCTTGGCTTTGGTCGATTTTACGTTTCTGTATTTAAGGAGCTAGAGATACACAAATAAATAAATCATTAATGTTTTAATGCAGCCAAGTACCAGTTAGAAGTTTACTTTAAGAAGTTAGTTGATAATAGCTACATGGATTGGAACGGAGTGTTAGATTAATGAAGGTATTAGTTTTAATGGGACTATTAGCTTTAAATGGAACTATCAGATTTGATGAAACTATCAGCTTTAATTAAACCATTAGCATTAATGGAATAATCAGAATGCGAGGGTACAGCAAAATGGTTGGATGTAATGTTGGATGCAATGTTAGATCAAATTTATTATTTAATTTTAAATTCGTATTTCGTATTTTATCCAAGCTTACATCAACAGCGGTGACAGGTTCGATACAAAGGAAATCCAGCATGCGGGGACTGGACGTGAGTATACAGTATGTCAGTACGAAATTACCTAACATTAACTAATTTTCTTCCATGCCTTGATTTTTGATCTTCCAACTTCCCCTATAGTCTGTTCCACATTATGCTTGCAGAAAACCAACTGTATGATGCCACGTTTCCTTGCACTACGAGTGCAAAAACGTGTAAATAGCACACTTGTAGAGTCTACACAGTTACTGTTAGAGTCTACGAGTGGGATATTTACATGTTTTTGCACTCGAAGTGGAAGAAAACGTGGTGTCATACAGTTAGTTTTCTGAAAACATAATGTGGAACAGACTATAGTCAAGGGTGTGCATACAACAGAAGTAAGGTATCTGCTTGCTGATAAGAATAATGATAGAATGCTATGTAATAGGCCCTACTACAGTTGATCATCCTCAGGTTATCAGGTTGTTATGGGCGTGTGACATCATTTTCCAAGATGGCGACTGCAACATAACACTGACTGGCCATGTTTCTCTTATATTTTCCATTTTTACTGTTTTATTGTTAGTATGATGTACATTTAGCCGTAGCTTTGTTTTTCAGGATATCACTTCTCATTATGTTTTATTGTCTTTAGGTGAACAAGGAGTAAGTAATCGATGAAAATTAAAATTCGTTGTCATGATTCTAGCTGTATGAGTATTTGCCTGGTCAGGAAGTAACTTCAATTACAAGTTACAAACCAGTAACCGTTTCTGGATGCCATTTTCTGCACTATCTTGTATTTTCACAAACCCCAACAGGGCCTTTCTTAAATAAACTTTAGTTCTGTCGATTATTTCCAACTAGTTCGTGTTGAAACCATTAAATATTTTAACAGGAGTAGCACAAATTCAAAAGGACATTTCTTGAATTTTCTTTTAGTGCATTACACAGTAGTTTTTCTAGTATGGATTCTTAATTTGGTAAGTCGGCCAAAAGTATGTTAGAAACCGTCGTGAAATACGTTTATTTAGTCTGCAAGGAAGGCATTGCACATCATGTTAAGCTAGATGCAGGTAATTTAACGGCGGGCATTATTTTTCAACAGCATTTATAATTAGACGATTGTTAAATTATTGCGTAATAATGCAACAAACGTACTCAAAAGGGATTAAATGCATTACCCAACTGATTTCAACATCTCATCCTTCTTCTAACAATGGTAACTGTGATGGCCGTGCTAAAGAGTGATGAAATATCTTTTCCCCCAGTCTGGAGGAAAGACAGGACTCGTGTCGCACAATTATCAACATCGTGCCTTCAATGCCCGTGTTCAGCTGTAATAAAAGTATTCAAATTCTTCGTTGTTGCGAGATGGGACACGTTCTCTGTTCGCTTTTTCACCAAGGGATGATGT
>JAHWFP010018362.1:25090-43625 GCA_023313725.1 Lithobius niger
GCCACTCCGACGAAACGTAAGTGCATAAAGGTGGCTTACTGAACTACGTTATTTCTAGTCTATAATTTTCGCTGATGGCTAATTTCCAGTTTTCCTAAAGGTAGAAAAGCATCCGAGGCTGCTTGCAGCCGAGGATTTTTCCAAACTCTGAGGACTGCATTCGTTAAAAACTGTCCTCTAAATCACTTAGAGCAGTCCAATTTTGCAAAAGAGTCGCCACCACTGATTTTTTACCATACTTAAATAGGTTCTGACATAACTTGTTAATGATTTGATTGCAATTTTTAATAAATGTTCCAACGATCATCAGTGAGTGTGCAATTATGCTGACTCTTTGTAATAACAATGGTGTGCTTACAAGCCTTCACGATGTTGGCGTCACAGTATTGTAGAAGCATCGTTTAATGATTTGGTTGTCTTTTTTTGCTGTTCTACTGTCCAAATTAACTTATTGGGAGTTGATTGTTGTAATAGAGTTAAATCAGTTAGCACAACATTCTGAAAAATATGTACATGTATACTTATTTTTCACATTGTCTGTGCCAATTGATTTAACTCTATTACAACAATCAACTCCCAATAAGTTAAAACTGGATACTCTTGGTGAAATGCATACAAACAAGTAGCAAAACAATGCCAAACGAAAGTGTGCAAGGTTTACTTATTTGGGACATTGTTACAGCTTCCTGTTAGGAGATTAGACGATACTTTTAAAACCCCATTCTACATCGGACTATACTTACAAAATATGGTTTATTATGTGGTTGCCTATTGTCATTCCTTTGTGTTTGACTTGTATTTTTTCTTCTGTGAAATTTGAGACTGCTGCTTTTGATTGTGTCATGTTTTAAGTTTAATCCAGTGCATGATTTTGTCCAGCTGCTTGACTTTTCATCTCCAAACCTGTTTTATCTCATTAAGAGAGCCTATATAAGTAATATGGGACCCCGCAGTGTTATGTAGGCTTTGTTTCTCAATTTCAGAGGGAGCGGCACGGCCACTAAATTTAGTGTTTACTGGAAGCGTAGGTGCTGAAGGAAGATGTTGCAGTACATTCCGTAGCATCAGTAGAATGGGATTTTCTTGCACAATGTGCTTGATCAAACGGTGGAGCCGACATTACCGGTGTAACATTTTATGATTCTATTTTCTTTTTTCGTCTACAATTATTTTTGTCAGAATCTCAAATTTTCAAACAAAACAGTCCAAAACTGCCCGTTAGTCCCACTTTGGCAACCTATTACCTAGCTTTTTTTTTTAGTAAATCGTTGTGTAGGAATCGTTTTGTTCACGTGCAAAGAATATCCCTTCCAATTTCGTTCGAAACTGGGTATGCAGTTCAAAATTGTTGCATTAGTGTACGCCAAAATTACCAACGTTTAAAGAATATCCCTTCCAATTTCGTTCGAAACTTGTTATGCAGTTCAAAATTGTTGAATTAATGTACGCCAAAATAAGCAATGTTCAAAGAATATCCCTTCCAATTTCGTTCGAAACTGGTTATGCAGTTCAAAATTGTTGTATTAATGTACGCCATAATTAGCAATGCTCAAAGAATATCCCTTCCAATTTCATTCGAAAATGGTTATGCAGTTCAAAATTGTTGAAGTAATGTAGGCCAAAATTACCAATGTTCAAAGATTATGCCTCCCGATTTCTTTCAAAACTGTTTTTGCAGTTCAAAATTGTTTCCGATTTCTTTTATCTTATTTTCCTCGTGTCTTATGTATCTCATTTATCTTGTATTTCGTGTATCTTTCTCATTCATCTTGTATATCGTGTATTTCATATATCTAAATAGTGTCATATCATGTATATCTCATTTACCTCCAATCTCCTGTATCTGAATTGTTTCACATCACGTGTCTCGCATTGATCTCAGAACACGTATATATCCTTTATTTATATCTCATACGCTTCCTTTTTTCTCGTATCTCTTGTTTCCTATTTGTCTAGGATTTCTTAAACCTCATCCAGCTTCTATTTCATGTATCTCATTTATCTCAAATTTTGTGTGGCTTCCTGTGTAATTTTGCGTGTATCTCATGTATGTCATGTGGTGCATTTAATTTATTTCAAGTCTTGCGTAAGTAATTCCTCTCGGATCTCTTGTATCTCAGTTACCTAAAATTTTGTTTGTTTTATACATTTCAATTATGCCCATGTCTTATCTGATGTACGTCACAGTTATATCATCTTATGTGTTGTATCTTCTTCATCTCAAATTTAGTTGAGCTTATTCCTCTCAACTTTGTGCTGCAGATTTACCACCAGGTTCATTTATGCAAAGTCTCACATGATTGTCTTAAAGATTGTCTCAAATCACATGCAGACTATTAATCTAAGTTCAGGTATGATTATATCTTTATTTCAAATCTCGTATATCTCATTTATATCAAATTATCACATTTATCTCGAATTTTGTAATCTTAGTTCTTTTAAATGCACTTTAACTGAAATACACTTTTATTAGATTTAGATAGATAATACATGGACATATATTAAAGATGTATAATAGTAGTATTACTTTATGTAATGATTCTTTGCAAACACAGTAAAACGTTTTATGCAAACAGAGAGCCGTAGATATTCCAAAACTTAAGCTGCTCTTTAGCTTAAAAAAAAACCAATCGAAACTAGTAAAGAAAGAAACAATCGAAAGTAGCATCAATACCACACTCGAGCTTTCCGTCAGTTACACAGGAAAATTTAAATTACAGTCGTAGCATCCAGGGCATGCTCTAAAGAAACAGATACCAAGAAAAGACTTTCTGCCCCATTAGCGTCCCACTAAGACGTGTAAAAGAAGTTTATTTTTGGGGACAGTTGAGCTTCTTTTACACGCTTTAGTTAAACGATGATGGCTTACAAGTCTTTTTTTTTGTATCTGTTCCTTTAGATCAGTAAATTTTTTTAAAGACTTAAATTTGTATTCTATACATTAAAGCGTTTTTAATACTAATACAAAATATTAATAGCATATAACCATCGCTTTTAGCAGTGATAATAGTTTCCTAACTTTGATGCTCGTGGCACTGCGCGTTTAACGCTGAAATTCCTCTGCAACCGACTTGCAAGTAGCTGCAAGGTACTCATGCCAAACTCTACAAAGCTGAAGAGACATAAGCCAACACAGAATCCAAGGTTTCCACCAATATCACTGAGAAGTGACGAAAAGGTGTAGGAGAATCGTTCAGTAACAACCTCAATGGCATTATCAGGGAATCTGAGGGTAAAAACTGAATTTTCACTGGAAACCTCTTCAGCTTTGTGATAGTCAGAAATGAAACTCATGATCGTTTCATGACATGCACGAGGACAACTGCAATCATCAAATTCCCGGTAAATTCTTCGGAATGTATTCAAGACATTATCACCCTTTATGAAGGTTGGACATGGTTCAAGTGATGAATTTCTCATGAATGGCAGACTGAAATGAGGACAATGAAAACAATTAACCACAAGGAAACGAAACAATAAATCTAAAGGATGTTATCTCCCTCCATCAATCATCTCATTATCTTCAGAAAATGGTTCGTTTCATGCTTTAAAAGTTACTTCAACACAGGATAAAATACAAATTTTAGGTACCCAAACATAAATGTATTTTTGGCCTTGAAAATGAAATAATAGGTCGAGGCATATTTATGTCCATCAACAGCTAGGCCATTGGTGCCAAAGTATAGTGATCTGGGTTGTCACTATGCCACATATTTCAGAGATGTTAAATAACCTACACCTAGATCTTATTGTATACGTTAACCTTCTGCAAAAATGTAATAGCCCAAGACAGGAAGACTGACACATTACCCAATTGACACGATAAGTCTTGTGAAAGATGAAAACAGCGATGAATACCAGCAAACCAGTGACACTCTACTAGCACATGACAGATAGTAAGTGGCCAGCGACACTAATGACATTCACGAGAGATAATCCTCAGAAGGAAGCAACGGGTAAGGTTGGCGTGACCAATACATAAACGGGTCAACGCTATCTCTTCGCAGCGACTGTTGTGAAAAGATCAGTGCTATGCCTGGCCAGATCCTTTAATAGCCCACAACTTATTGCATCTTGTTTGTCCGACAAGGTTTTTCAAGCAGCATATAGCCTTAGATGTAGAGTTGGAAAGGCGTCCGAGGGGGGATTGAGGCTTAGGTGCATCGACATCTAGGTCATTAACTCCAACCTCAATCACAGTCCAAGGCGTCCGAGGGAACAAGGCTGAGACCCCTTTCGAGAGGACCAGAAAGATGCTCTTCACAGTCACATCAGTGTTCTCTTTCCCAGCTATCCCAACATGACCCGGGAACCAGCAGAAGATCAGTCTTCCGTTGGCCAGGAAAGCTCTTGAATTTGCTGCGTCAAGGGTTTCACAGGGTTGTACGACTCCAAAGACTCCAGGATACTCATGGGCTTGGTTTCGATCAGGTTTTCGCATTTATTATAAGAAGACGGATACTTCCGTATTCACCTAGCAAACGGACATACAAGATGGCTCTGCATTAGTACCGCATTCGCCTAGGGATCGGATATCCATTTTCACGGGGCTGTTGTGTGATGCTTTTAGTGATTATGGAAAAGTTCTCGTATAAGCCTACAGAACTCTTTTCTTATGTAACTACACGAGAAAAAATTAATTAAACATATTTTCTTAAAAAATGTATAGTAAAATAAAAATTTACAGATATTTCCATTATGGAGCTGTTATGGGATAGTTAAAGGGTAGACCCAATTATCTATGACAATATGGTACCTAACGACTTCCTTAAGTTACATGATCGTACATTAAGAGCTCCTTAAGTCTTATAATCGAATCTAATGGCTTCCTTAGGACGCATGATTGTATGTTACGGTATCCTTAAGTCATCTAATCGTAGCTTAAGGCTACCTTAAGTTGTACGGTCGTACGTTAAAGCCTCTGTAAGTCATATAATTGTACATTAGGGTTTCCTTACGTGATCGTACCTTGTAGCCTCCGTAAGTCATATAATCAGACCTTAAGACTTCTTTAAGCAATATAATCGTCCCTTAAGGCTTCCTGAAGTTATACTATCGTACCTTAAAGCTGCCTTAGGTCATACAATCATACTTGAAGGGTTCCTCTGGCAGAGGCCTCGTCAAGTTTGTAATTTAACATCTGATTACATTAGGGAAAGCAAAGTAAGTGGCCAGACAAATACAGACACATTTAATAACTGACATATACATATTCACATGGTTTTAGTATTAACAGTAGGTATCCATATTGACAAGCTAGTGACACTAACCAACTAATTCAAGTATTAAAAGTTAACACATAATAAGCTTAAGAACAAACAAAAGGACAGTTAGTGCCAACGTGTACATTACAATAAACAAAATGTGAACTTGTAATTCTAAGAATGTAGCAGGTATTCCATCTTGCGTAATTTTGTGCTTTGCATAATAGTATGAGAAATCATCGTTTTACTGAAAATAAGTACGCGTAGCATTTGCTTACGTTCTAAACCCTTTATTAATTAATTCCCATGCTAGCTTCTTTGTTCATAAGCATATGTACTTAACAAATGTCAGAATGATTACGACTGACTCTCTTGTAGCTGAACCTATTTCCATTGACCCCAAAACAATTGTAGGTTTTACCACATAAGGCAACAAAGTCTGTTCATGTTCACACTTCTTTAAATAATCCAGGGTTCTTTTGTCATAACCATAATGTTCAGCAGAATTAGCTCTAGGAAATTTTTCGCATTTTTATAGTTTGTACTCTTGTTTCAGAGATAGATTAACAACATCGTCCAATTGGTTTGACGAGACAGCTATATAGGATGAATCTGTTTCCATTCACTGTACTGAAATTCCGAACAATCTGCATACTTCCATTATTATGAAATCATAATAAAACTGCACCATACAAAATTTCGTACGTTGGTAAACAAAATAGCATATTTGCAGTGGTAAGTCTAATCTAATCTCCTTTTTGCTCGTTAATATTTCAGTTCAGTTATCAATAATGAACATCTTTTTACTCTAGTTTATTGGTGATTACCCTGAGTTTCCAAATTATTTCATTGTTTCTGCTAAAATTATCTGTTCAGTGTTACTATAATAATAATAATTTGGCCTTACCACCATTAGGCGGTTGGAGAATGGAAGGGCAGTGAGCCACTAATACCGTGCCTTGTGGTTTTAAAAAAAAGTTCCTATTATTATAATACTATCCCCACACAACCCCTCCACGCCTGGAAAAACTGACACTATTACCAAAATTTTCAAAAAATTTACTGGTTTTAAACTGTGTAATCGTGTGGAGAAACAATCAACCCATTTTCCTTAAACCATTAATATTCTTGCAGCACATATGCTACCAATGATAGAGTTGCATGGCTTACTTGCTATTCCATGCTCAGCATCAAACTTTTGCATGAAACTTCTGCGTGTTTAATTATAGTTGGCATCTCAGCAAAATGCTGTAGTAGAACTTGTGGAACCAAAATATCACGTCCAACATATCACGTCCATATAATTCTCTATTATTTACAGCTTCAAGGATTTCAGCTGGGGTTAACTGGTGTTTATGATTCATAAAGAAACAATGCCTTGATTACCAAAAATAATGTTTATTCGGATCTGCTTCATTCGTAATAATACTTTTCTTCAGAATTATAACCAAAAGCTT
This sequence comes from Lithobius niger, assembly GCA_023313725.1. NCBI lineage: Eukaryota > Metazoa > Arthropoda > Chilopoda > Lithobiomorpha > Lithobiidae > Lithobius > Lithobius niger. The sequence goes on from JAHWFP010018362.1 coordinate 31,752, forward strand.
TTAAGTAGTTCTGCATTGTGAATAATCAGTTTCATTTGTTCTGCTGGAAGCGTGTCATCGCTAGAGACCTTTGTGTAGGGGCATGGCTTACACGGATGATAGGGGGCATAGGACGAAAGTCTAACTGGAAAATCGTCTAATGGGATAATTGTCTAATATTTGCCTAAATAAAAAATCTGGAGAATCATCGAACGGAATATCATGGAAAGGAAACGGGTATAATGGATAAACGTCTAACTGTACAATAATGTAGCTGCGGTATTTGTTCTTACACGTATATCCGCAGTGAGCACGGTAACACGAGCGATCCTGGGACGTTAGACGAATTTCCATTTTACGGATTTCGTGTTAGACTATTTTCCGTTTTACAGTTATATTGTTATACTGTACAACAAGATTTTTCAGTTAGATTTTCCAGTATAATGCGATTTTCCAGTTAGATGTTCCAGTTTACCCCTCGCCCCAGATGATAGGAAGTGACCACTGATGAAAAACCATAGCCAATTCAAGAGCAATCTCCCGCAATCTTTTCACGTTTGAATAAAAGTTTCCTATGTATCACCGATACGAATGCCTTTTTAAAATCGATGTAAGTATCATCCACTTGCACACCGATGTCAGTTGCGCTTGTCCATTCATCGAGTGCCGGAATTAAGAGATAGGCTGAATACAAGTGAAAGCGGATACCTAATACCCGAGCCAACCTGCTTATAGAAGAAATCCAAATAACCTTCTGGACCAATTGCATGACTTGGTTTAAGTTACAAAGCACCATATCTTGTCACAATTTTATGTAAAAAATGTGTCTTTTTGTCGTCCTCGATAACAATGATTGTATCAATGCAATTCTTGCTAGCAATGCGTGGTGGGATGGAAGCGGCTGAGAGCAAATGCATGATGGGACGCATGCAGTTGCTCTGAAGCTGCATCCACATCCCATCATGCATCTGATCAACAATACAACGTCTCATTTCCCTTGTTTGCAGAAAGAACAAGTCCGAAATCAGGCAACAATCAAAGAAAAATGAACAACAATGCTTGTTCATTATACTATCTCGTGGTAACGCATTGTAATCAGCATGAAATCCGGTGATGAATAGGATATTACCTGCTTCCTCGAACTGAGATCAAAAACGGCTGAGCCCCACGGCCTCGAAATTGTTGATCTTAGTCCTAAGAAATCAGGAAATTTCCTATACTCCTGCCTCAATATGAAAGTTTATTTGAGTAAACACGTTGTATGTAAATAAAATTCTATGCACTTATTGTAAAATGTCTAAAGAATTAGTGTAGAACCTAATGGAAGAGAATAAAGAAATGTAAGTCAACTGGAAGAGACTTGCCTGCAGGTAACACTTTGATTTAACTGTCTTTCAAGGCACCTATTTTGACAGTCTTCAGACGTGTTGTGCTCTTCACAAGGAGTTTTCGTTGTATTTAGAAAATGGTACTGTAAAAAAGAAATAATTTTTTTTCATGTTATTAATTAGTATTCAAGAGCATGCAAAATCAGATATCAAAATGCGGACCTTATTTTCTTTACAGAAAGTTTGTTTGCAAGTAACTTTTAGTAGCCTCATTAATTTTTTTCCATTGGGTATTCTGTTTCTGCCACAAAAGTGTTATTTTTCAAATATAATATGAGTGCATCTTTTGGTGATGCAGTTTTATTGGACCGGCAAATGTAAGGATTGCGTAATATTATTATACATTTTATGGGTAATGTCGTTCACACAGTTCTGGGGAAATTTTGGCTCTATTGTTATTTTTTGCATTGGTTATGGTTGTTTGTTACCTACGAGTTTCTAATTTATTCCCATTTTGATGGGAGTGCCTACTTAATTGAGCAATGCCTACTTAACAAGATTTAACAATTGAATAACCTTCCTAGAATTTGAAAAGGTCAACCGTTTCTTGTTCAATTAATGGTCCCTCCTCCCCTCATCATATCACCTTACTTTCGTGGCTCTTTGTTTGGTAGTAATGGAGCCACTGAGGTGGATATCACCCTGTCTACTGGCTACACTTTAAAATCTAGATTCCATTGAAGTTTTTCTCCGTAATCTTCGTGTCCTGGTTAGACCTGACAAATAGTGACTACATACTGGCACTGTCTTTTGGCATTACTCACGAATTTTGATTAAAATCCTAGTGCTATTTTTTTTCAATTTCATGACCCATCAATAAATTAGGTTCAAACCCTATAACTGTTACCTGTTTAAGCTGAAAGATGGCTGTGACCTCAACTCCTTTGCTAACACGATAGTTTAGCTTTTCCACTTCATGAGTTGGTTGGATACTTTGCGCATAAGGTATGAACTGAAAAAAGGAAGTACGCTTAAAAGAGTATTGTTGATTACAAAGTAAATGATGGAGTGCACTCTGCGAAGCGAGCGAATCCTAGCCTATAATTGATAACAAACAAATTGCTGACTGGTTGATCGGTTGGATGTTTGGTTGGTTGGCTGGTTGTTTGACTTGTCGTTTGGTGTTTTGGGAGCACTTTTGTAGTGTGGGTGGATCCCAAACAACAACAGGTCGTTTTGGAATGAAATTTGAAACATTACACAAGACCCCCTCAAAGGTATTGGGAGTCCAAATTTACCACAAATCGATCAATTATTACTGAAGCAATTGCATTATTTTTCCGAATATATCGAATTTACTCTCACCATTGTAAGTTTGAAATCCCGAATAATTAAAGAATTCTGAAGAAGCACATACTGTGCTATTGGTAATCAACTTTTTAAAAAACGGCAAAAAAAAATCATTTTTCTTCCCCTTATTTCTACATAACTTAACGAAATAATGACATTTGATCATCGCGTTTTAACCACAATAGAAAGGCAGTCAATGGGGGAAAAAATCAAAGAATTCTGTTAATGATGTACATTTCCTTCATTTAAAAAGAATGCTTGCTGGAATTTCCTTCAAAATGGCAACCATTAGCTAAGGGAAGCTCAAATTTCTAACCTCAAATCGCTGTAGTATGGCGAAGCAGTTTATATAAAACGAAAGTAAATAGCAGATGACATGTTTGCATCACAACACGAAACAATAACATGGTGCGTCTAATATTTTCAAGAGTCCCACTTGCTCTCGTAACTAGAACTATGCACATTGTTTTGCAAGAATGACTAATGCTACTCTCTAATGCAGTTCTTTGCATTGTTGCTAATTATTTTAATGCTATCTGCACCTAAAATTGTGACGAACGCGGTTTTAGTACATGACAGCGGTACGCCCCACAAATTTTCGTTGAAGGTGGTGTAGGGCAAGAGGGTTTAAAATCCGTATGTTTTACTTTCTTTTCTTCCCGATGGCTGGAACTACTCTCTTTTGCTCGTTCTCACTTCTTATTCGTTGCAAAGGGTATGTTCTGACCAATGATCTAATTATCTACCAACCTTGTTACTAATAGGACTGCTCATTGTCCAGTTAAAGGGACACCCGACCTGCCTTATAACATTCCGCCTGCCTTACAACAGCTACGCGCAGATCGCCATCCACACATTTACAGCGCCAAGGTCGGCTGGGGTAGTAGCTGTGTTCCTCGCAGCGAGGAACGTAGCTGCTGTCTCGGTTGGATTTGGGAATAGTACTCGAAACAGTATCAAGTTAAAGATTGTATCGTCACAGACCAGAATGATTCTCTTATTTTAACATCACAATTTATAATTTTCTAGGATAGTGTCGTATAATTTTGCTTCGGCAATCTATTGGAATAATATTTTTAATTTTTACCGCATCAGTCTTTTAGGTTTTTCATCTTATGGTAATTATTCGAAAATTAGTACATGCACACACAGAGATGAAACGTAATGGTTATTGTAAGCGCGCAAAACATCGTATCCTTACGGGTCGTTCGTAAATAAAATTCCATTATATACAACAGAAAATCTCCTAGACGCCACATTTTAAAAAGGAATTTTAGCTAGGGAAAGACTAACGGTTAGTAAATATACCTTTTGGGGCCGTACTTGATGTTGAGGATCGAGAAAAATGGCGCTGGGAGGTATATCTTTTAAATTAGCACAAATGTGACGGATTACTGGTAAAACAGCCAGAGGACAGAGGGTGTTTGTGAGATAGGCAAGGAAAAAAGGCAGTGCGTGAGGGGACGAGTGGGGCACCATCTCCGGACTGATAAAGTCATCAGGTTTCCTTATTTTTGGGTTCAGCTACACTCGCTAGCTTTTTAATACAAACAGGGAGGGACTTCGAATGTGAAGTATAAATAAGTTGGATGACTCCCCTGCATAGTAGGGTGGAACGAAAACATAAAATTTTCGAAAACCAAAATGTAATAGTGCGTAAAATTTGCATTTTAGCATCATTACCTTTCTTCACTCTGAGGTCATGTCTTGACGTGCCAAAACGGTTGTAGGAAAAAAAGTCACAGGAAAAAAGTCACAGAAATAAAGTCACAGAAATTAAGTCACAGGAAAAAAAGTCACAAATTAACCGTCACGGTTTTAAACTGATGTGATTTGTGCCGAGACACGTCATGTTAGGACAGTCCATTCGAACAACATCCCTCGTATTACGTATTCACAAGCTGAAATTTATTGGCTCTGTGGGTAGATACTGTTTATATGAAATTTATATTAAATATTTTATTTTTAATTATTACATTAAATATTGGTTAATTTTCCGTTAAATGTTAATAATATACCTGTTCGGATAGCGGCTTGGACTGGCATTCCGGCTTTCGAAGTGAGGGATGTTATTCAAATGAACTATTCTACAACGATATGTTTCGGCGCCGAGACACATCACTGCTTTTAAGAATAGGCCTATTCCACCTAGCTTTCCCCCTGCTCTGTGGAATGTGCAGGACGCCACTATCAACAACAATCTTAGAACTCAAAATATTTGTGAAGCATGGAACAATAAATGTTTCAACCTTGATATTCATTACTCTCCGTCAATCTGGCCCCGCACTGAATGGCTTCAACATGAAGAAGCGACAATAAACTGTCACCGCCATCTTGCAAGAAGCTGTTGACCGATAAATAAAAAATACAGTAAAACATCGCTATAACAGACTTCAAGAACTGGAATGTTGGACTGAATCATCAACATTGACCAGGACCCCCCCCCAGCCCCGTCAGATAAATTATTTTATTATAATTATCACCTTGTGACTTTTTTCCTGTGACTTTTTTTCCTAGGCAAATTTGTGACTTGTCTTCTGTGACTTTTTTTCCTGTGACTTTATTTTCGCGCACTGCCAAAACGGCCTTCAAGTTTAACATTGTGCATCAATGGGTGGAAGAGCGAAAAATGCAAAAATGATGATATGATTGGTTTAAAATTTAATTTCAACATTATCTGATTTGATATTCTAAGAAACCGTGTAAAAATGCTGTAATTAAAAGGAATTTAATTTTTGTTCAGAACTATGGATATAATTTAACATCAAAGATAGGCCATTTCTGCTTATTTTGGCCCGAAACCCTATTATCACCATTCGGGAAAAAAAAAAATTCCCTGAAATTGTAGTTACCTTTTATGTTTCTGAGATTATCAAATGAGATAATGTTAAAATCAAATCATCATTTTGCCTATTCCGCATCTTCCGCATGACATTGCGTGTCAGTAGGGCGATAAGTCTGTCCTCCTGTCCGGTGTTTTTCAATTTTTGCAGGAGGTACAGAAGTATGACAAGATTTAGATTAGGGGTTTGAATAACATCTCTGTAATGTGTGGTGCAGTGGCAACCCGGACCACTGCACTGTGACTGAGGTTGGCGTTAATGACCAAGCTGTCGACGCGCCATTAAATCTCAATCCCCCCCCCATTCCGTCGTTCTGCTCATTCCCATACAATGTTAAACTTGAAGGCCGTTGCGGCACATGACCTCTAGAGAGTGATGCAATTTTTTTTGAGTGGTAGTGATGCTAAAAGGCAACTTTTTCGCACTATGACATTTCGAATTTCGAAAACTTTTTTTTTGATTCCACCCTACTTCATAGACCATTAAAAGCGTCACCCCAACTTAGACTAAGAAATAATCCACCTTCCCTAATCCCCTTAAAAGTAGGTTTTTCATATGTTGTTTTAAGTTGAGATAGATGGTTGCTTGAAGCCAAATTAACATTCCGCCCATCTTGCTTGAATTTCGTTTCTTGTTTATAACAGTTAAATGCCAAAGTACGTTAAATAGTACTTACTATTGTATCATTTGTATTTCCAAATATCTTTTTCACTGTTTTTCCCCATCCTTCGTCTAACATCTCTAATGCTCTTGATACCTTCAAAGTAACAAACGTCCATGCTCCTCTATAGCTCAAATTTGTAGCTGAAATGGAAACATGGTAATTGGTTAACAATATTACACCCGTTCATATTTCTTTCTTTCCTCTTTTCACATTTCTTTCTCTCCTCTTTCCATATTTCTTTCTATCTTACTAAGTGAAACCTCAACATAGTTATTGAGAAATTCCAAGAAACTTAATTAAAAATGAAAACGGCTTTACATGAATTTTGTTGTTGGCGTTCTTAAGCTGACTACGTATAGTCACGTCAGAGAAAAGTTACCGCTTCTAAAGCAGCAGCAGGCAGGTCTCGATCGGTTCCTCAAACCAGCCGTTCACATAATGCAGTTGTGTAGCATTTGTGAACGAGGATTTTTACGAAACGTACGACTACCTGTAAGAATTAATGCACGCTATTATAGCATAATGCAGAAGTGAAGTCAGCATTTCAGGTGCCCATTTTCACTGCGTGCAACAGGCAGTGCACTGAGCATGTAACTCACTTTTTTTTTTGTAGGAGGGAATTCTGTTTTTCTCTATAGCATTCGAGTTCATCAGACAGTGATACACCTGGCTGGCAGTCCCTGTACATTTTAGCATTGTTTTGCATTCATTAAGTTAATTCCCAATTTTCTATTAGTCCCTTTATCCTCCCTCCTCTCTCTAGATCGCCCCACCCTCCTCAAACTTTACGTGGGTTTTCGTGTTTCACTTGTACTAAGAATTTTTACACTACGTCCTGCTCTGTACGCTTTAGTGTTTTTGTGAATTTATTGATCTTGGTGCCGTATTTGTAGTGGTTCCGTTCTCCTCTCTTCTCTCCCTGGATCTTTAATAGTGGTTTTTCTAGTGCTTAGTTCATAAACAAACGATAAAAAAAACACCCCGGTAAAAAAAACACTTGAAAGCGCAGTAATATTTCACGAGGAGTAACACACAGCCGTAAATCGGTATATAAATCCTCTCTCGTGTTTACCTTAGTTGAGTTATACTTTGACTCAATCAAATTATTTACTTATTGTTTTTTCTAATTCTTCCTATAAATTTTTTTACACACATACATTTTTATGAACGTCAGTGTACATACATTCAGTTTGGGATCAGTACATGTGACTACAGTAACACTAACACGGCCAGTTTAGGCCAGTTCCTTGATGCTATGGTGAAATTATTTTTACTTATAATTACGCCAGAGACAGGTCTTGTAATCTTTACTTCTGTCGTAAAGTCATTGACGCCAGAGACTGATTGCACACTAACTTTCGCACACTGGCTTTCCTAACTGGATGCTCTGATGGAGCATATTTACTTGTGTTCTTATCTGCAGCTTCTTACTTGTTCGTTTTGATCTCAATGGCTTGTTAATATGGTTTATGACGCCAATGTTGAGACAGTTAAGTTTCAAATGTTTGAATAAAGTTGAGTAATGAAAAGTTTAATTATTTTCTCTAGTAAAGTTTTGGTTTAATACTTTTACGATGCTAGTCTGTTCGTATGGTGTAAGAGGGGGGGAATGAGGCTTAATGGCGCGTCGACAGCTTGGTCATTAGCGCCAACCTCAGTCACAGTGCAGTGGTCCGGGTTGCCACTGCACCACACATTACAGAGATATTATTCAAACCCCTAACCTAAATCTTGTCATACATCTGTACCTCCTGCAAAAATTGAAAAACACCGGACAGGAGGACAGACTTATCGTCCAACTTATGGACTTACTTATGGTGTAAGAAAGATGTTAGAGTATAGTATAAGTTCAATAATGTACCTCCTAGTTAAAGCTAATTCTACATACATAATGTAAGCTTATTATTATTTTTCAATGCTCTATCATCAATTTTTCAATTCTGAGCATTGAACTAACGATATTTTGATTGGGAGACTTACAACGCTGCACTATTGAGCCACTGACTTTCCGCTAATCGATATTTAAAAATGCATAGTTTATTTTTTGAAATAATGCATCTGTGTTTGAATTTTGCTAACCTTATTATTCAGCACTCGAAGAGATGTACCATTTCCCCCAACCAATTGTTCCTGAATTTTGCGAAGCTTACACGACAGAAATTGCTCAACAGTCGGTGACGTCATGTTTTGTAGCGAGGGGAGCTTTTTCACTACCATCATGGTTATAGACGCGTTTTGAGATGACAAAAACACGCCTAACCAAAAGTAAGGAATAATTTGCTTTTATCCGACACATTCCTCATATTTGTTGCCTTCTACTTCCAGAGGAGAACAAGGACAACCCCTCTACCAACAAGCATACTGCATCTTTTTAATCATGAAGGATTATCACCTAATTTCATTATCCCAGTCCCCTTTTAACAATGAAACGCGATGGAATTGCATCATATAGGCAGATAACTTATACACGTAATGCAAAAAAATGTTCCTTTAACGAAATAGTACAGTCCACTGCAGAGCGTGAGAAAAATGGAGACTTTATGGCACTATTTGTCACAACCTGTTTCATTCCGAAGTGCAGTGAACCAGCCCAAAAAAATCTTCGTAGGGTGCTGAACAGCGCTAACTATGGGTTTTCAGGTAGTACTGTTACCTAGCCTTGCGGGGTCCTAGGCAAAACCAAGCAAGCTGAAGCTTTTTACGGTGAACTATTACCATATCCTACTTCTGGATGGTACTTTTTCCTATATATTCGAGAAATTTATTTAGTGTTTTTACTGGCCCCAATGCCCCCTGCTTTGGCTACAGGGCAAGTGTAGAAATTCCCAGAAAAATTGTCTGCCTACAGGAAAAACAAATTACATCACCATTGTAAGATGCAATTTTTTTCTTTAAGTTACTATTCAGTTTACTGGAACATTTCGCAATTTCCGTAATTTGGGAGTTTTTTTTAAATATTGAGGGTAATTTTTTGCTGTTTTAGAGTGGAAACGAAAAAAAAAAAACTTTTCACGATGAATGAGAATGTTACGACATAATATCAAGGCCAAAAAATCAAGATATCGTGATCAAGATTTACGAACCCTGGAAGCAAAGCACTGGACAAGACACTACCAGAAGTTTCACCATGAAGGGTGCATCGCAACAATGAGTACACTACATAAGCTGTAAGACAAGCAGTCACATACTATAGTTAGGTCCACATTATGTTTTCAGAAAACTGACTGCATGAAGCCACGTTTCCTTCCACTACGAGTGCAAAAATCATGCAAATATTGTACTCGTAAACTCTAACAGTAACTGCGTACACTCTACAAGTGTGATATCCACATGTTTTTGCACTCTAGTGCAAGGAAACGTGGTTTCATACTGTCAGTTTCCTGAAAAGATAATGTGGTACAACTATTAGCTCCGGATTTGGGTGTACTACCAACTCTGGAACTCGTATGTTGACTGCTTGTAGTATGGCTTCTACAGTCATTGTTTTAGATACACCCTTCGCAGCGAAGCGTCTGATAATCTTTACACAGACTCCTAATGAATATTGTATGACGTAAGGTCTCGCAGAAAGCTCAATGTCAATAGCCTACACTTTATCGGAGAGAAAACTGAAGACGATGATGGACAACCGGCAGGTTTACTATTGGTGAAATCAAGAATTTATAGGGGGGGGGATGAGGCTTAATGGCGCGTCGACAGCTTGGTCATTAGCGCCAACCTCAGTCACAGTGCAGTGCAGTGCAGAATTTATAGGGTTGGGGAGGAGAATTTGTGACGAAGACCCATACTGAAACGTCTTAGATACATTCGCATTAGATCAGTCTTAGTTTATAGAAGGCGCCACGAGTTTTATGTGGGAATTTATATTCAGTTTTTTAGCCTAAAATTAAACTAAACGTAAGGAAACTAGCTTATATTTAATTATTATTTAGCCTAGCTTAGTTGTAATTTAGTTTACTTTAAATTTGGGCTGAAAAATGAGCCAAAATTACCAGAAAGAACACGTGACGCCCTCTGAAAACTTGGAGGGAACTAATGGGGATGAATCTAACGTGTTTCAATATGGACTTTGTAGAGTTACAAATTCTCCTCCCAATCCCTGTACGTTCTTGGTGAAATGTACGCTATTGTGGAATAATTTTTTGTACTGATTTCATATAAAAGCATTACACACGTGAAATAAAGTTGAATGCTATTGTAAACATGTAACGAAAAGCTGTCGATTTTGCAAATATAATCCTTCATGCTTTTTGAAAACGATTACTAAGTTCTTTACCTGGCGTTGCCTGCAAACAGTCTCCCAAAAACGTTGGAAATTGTTTATAATTCATGTCGAAGCTCCGCCCACATTGTTTTATTTCAGACTTGCCTTTTTTGTGCCCGCTATCTTCATGGTTCATTTGATTCGGCTCAACTGTATCTTGTTGGTCAGTGCACTAATAAATAAATTCAACAACAGATTAAAAATAAGATTGTCGTAAGACTGAACACAGGTTTTTAAAATTTCCTGACTATTAAAAATAGTTTTATTATTGCTTGAAAGCTAACGGACAAAGAAAAGTAGTAGCTCCAACTAAAGGCCACAAAAGGGCCAAGAGCCTAAAAAAAGATATTAAAAAACTAGAAAGTGTTCAAAGGAGATTTACAAAATATTTACCTTGCTGTATTGGGCTATCTTACTACAAACGTTTAGTTAAACTCTTTCTGGAGTCCCTTGAATTTCGTAGGCACGTCATTGATTTACGTACTTGCTATAAGTTGATTCTGACCAATCAGGGCGAAGGACTTCCCTTGATTGATGTTCACTCTGGTTGCAACCGAGGGCACGATTGGCGTTTTGACTGGAAAAGTGCCAGATGTAATAGCAGGCACTATTACTTTATATTACGCGTGGGGCGTGTATGGAATACTTTGCCTCGGGAAGTGGTGTCCTCTTCTTGTATTGCAACATTTAGCAGAAGACTCAAATTGCACCTGAGCGATAAAACTTTTTACTATTCATGACTCGAGTATTCTTACTCACGATTTTATTTCTATATTTTATTATTCATTTGTGGTATGCATGTAAGTGTTACCAACAGGTATCCTGTGTGTCCGTTCCTTGTTTTGGGGTAAACTAATTATTATATTATTATTATATTAACGACATGAAACAGCAAAAGTAGAAAAATAAAATCACATTGTATAACCAGTTACAGAGTGGGATTTGCCACCAACACAACTATACTGTCTGAACGCTACATGGATCACTGTTAATTCACATTATGAGTTAAAATCGGTACCACTTCCTGTCATCAGTCGTATCGAAGTGGGTGAAGGGTAAGTGTCAGTAACTGATAGAAGTATTGCTGCTATACTTCTGGAATCAGTAGGATCCACTAATTTTAATTGACAAAACTAGTCTGCAACAGTCCTAATAGCGTCATGTTGCCACAGTGGTCTAAGAAGCTGAATTCAAAAGACACGAGTTCAGTTTCTGGACTCATGATGACACATGAAATTTTTGGAGATTATGAAGCTGCTTTTTAGTTCTTGGTTTGAGCTTATTTAACAGTTAAAAATACATTAAAAGTATTGTGGGAATATGACCTTGTGTCGTTTATATCGCAGCTTTGTGTAATTGAAAAGAGGTTTACGATACACTTCTGAATACCCATCGCACGCCATTTTAAGAGTAATGAAACAAGTTTATGCTTTAAGGGTATGTTTT
>JAHWFP010018362.1:56148-94464 GCA_023313725.1 Lithobius niger
GTCCAGTCAAACAGATTGCTAAGGATATGTTGACTACAGCTCACGTGCTTTCCAGTGTTTCTTTTTTTTATATCTTGTGGATTAGGTCATTGCTGGCATGGCAATGATATGGTGGTTTGCAAATTCGGCTGAGACTTATTTGTTCACTATGTCATTGCAGGCACACAGACGGGGGAGGGGGGAGATAACATCGGTCGGAAAAACGGCAAAGATCATTAAAAATATACAAAGAGCAACATTTTCAATAAGGTGCAAGCACCATTTCCCTTCATGTAGTCTTCTAAAAAGGTCTAAAAAAATCGATATCCCAAATAAAAATCATACTAGAAATGGCCGGGACATATTAAACGAACTTGGGACCCTGGAATCAGTATTTTAATCTTCGAATAGTTTTTGTAATGGCTTATCTTTATGTACCAAAAAGGCATCCAAAAGTAAGGGGGGGGGGGCAGTGACTCAAGTTCCCCAATGTGTCCAATGTGCCCATTTCATGTCACTTGCGACCTGGTTAAGCAAAACATCTACTTCTGGATCTATTTTCTGAATGTGGTCCTTGTTGATTCATTGCTGGCGACGTATTTTTTCATTGTCACCATTGCCTGGCCAGCAGAAAACCGTGCTTTTCTGCTGGATCCTGGCCCATGTTGGGATAGGAGGAAATGAGCAAGCGGATTCTGCAGCAAAAGGGGCCCTTTCTGGCCCACTCGGAAGGGATCTCAGCCTTGTTCCCTCGGACGCCTTTCCAACTCTGCGTCTGAGGTTACACGCTTTTTGGCAAGCCTCGTGGGATGGACAGGACGGCAATAAATTACGAGCTGTTAAAGGCACTGTTGAGGAATGGCACTCGGCGTGTCGCTGCAGTCGCCGTGAGGAGGCGGTGTTGGCCCGTTTGCGCATTGGTCACACTAGACTTACTCACTGTTTCCTTTTGCGGGGGATTGACCTCCTGAATGTTATTGGCGTCGGCGGCCACTTACGGTCCGGCACTTCCTTGTTGATTGTTGCCATCTTGATGGTTTTCGTCGTCTTTTCCATCTTCCGCATGACATTGTGCGTCAATTGGGCGATAAGTCTGTCCTCCTGTCCGGTGTTTTTCAATTTTTGCAGGAGGTACAGATATATGACATGATTTAGATTAGGGGTTTGAATAATATCTCTGTAATGTGTGGTGCAGTGGCAACCCGGACCACTGCACTGTGACTGAGGTTGGCGCTAATGACCAAGCTGTCGACGCGCCATTAAGCCTCATCTCTTCCCCCCCATCGGTGCCCACACACTTTCAAACGGGGGGAAGGATGAAAGATGCATCCATGGAAAAGAAGGGCAAAGATCACTAAAAAAATGTGCAAGCACCATTCCCCCCCCCACATTCTAAAAAATATGTCTAAAAATAGCTATTCTAAAAAAAAAAACTAGATGGCCGGGCCATATTGAACTTGTAACCCTGAATCAATATTTTAATCCTTGAGTAGCATTTGTAATGGCTTATCTTTATTTGCTGAAAGAGCATCCAAAAGAAAGGATGGGGGGGGGGGAGGAGGAGTGACCCAAGTGAGCGAGCGAAGCGAGATATACTAAACCAGATATAGTTCGTCAACGTATTAAGCTGAGGAAAGCATAGTGTCGTATCATTGCACTTGGTAATATGTGTGTTTCGTTTTGCAAGTTGTCAAAAAAGAAATGCACATATTACCATGTGGAATGACAAGGCACCATGCTTTCCTATTCTTTGATAAGTTGAACTATATCAGGTTTATCTAGATTTAATTATGGTATTTTCCTTCACATGTCGACTAATAAAGGAGTAGGACGAACTACACACATGCGATAGGGGGGTACATATTTAAGTTGGATAAGGCCCGGTTTCTGTATAGTTAATGAAGCAAACAGTCTTCATCAAAGTGTGGGTTTGTCAGAATAAATGATGCACTAATTTGAGAAAGAAAGAAAAGATAAACAACTGCCTCAACCGTAACTCGAACCCAGGGCTTCCTGCTTACTAGCCAGGCACTCCAACCACGGCATAACTTTGGTTAATTTTTACCCCTTGTATATGCTTTTGGTTTTTAGTTAACCACTGAGAAAGTCCGAGCAGCTACAGAGGTCGACTGGAGTCTGCAACCACTATCCGGTCCAGTAGCACAGTGTTTTGAATGACTGGCTAGTAAGTGGGAAATCTTTGATTCTAGTACGAGTCTTGCCACTAATAAACACAACAAACATCATGTAATTCCGGCCTGTAAATCAATTCAAACCAAATAAAAACACAGAAACATGAACTCACTAACTCAAACGTCCTACATCAGTCGTCATCCATTCTGTCACCTGAGGTAGAGAGCCAATTTTTAAAAATTGTATAATCTATATGGGTGGTGGCAAAATGGCTGACTACTATGTAATACGTTTTTAGTAGGATGCATGTTTCTTAATTTTGTTTGGTTTGAAACAAACAAACAAACGAGTTACACTTTGAAATCATTCACTGTTATTTGTTGTTTTGCTTTTATGATTTTTACAGTGTTTACCATTATTATAGCGAGTACTATGGATGGTCGATACATTGGCAGAAAGTTGTACATGTAAGTAAATGTGCCGCAGTGCTTTTCCTATATGTACGGAACAGTTGTCAATATCGAACACCTGCTTATGACATTCACCAACCACATTATTCGAGAAATAGCGTTCTTGTGACTAGTGGATCCTGGCAAACTCCCTTCCATCAGGGTAACATGGGAGGTTACCAGGATGATAAAATTGTTAGGAATGATTTTAAGCAAATAGCTTTATGTCAGTAATTTTACGGTATATATTGTTTCGCGTATTAGTAGCTAATAATGAGTGGCATCATGTTTAATAAGTTTTTGAAGGTTTGTTAACAATTTGACAAGAACGAACACATTGTATGTAACCTTGAAAGGGGATTCGACATGGGCACGTTGGATGCAAAAAAAAAATCCAAAATATCAGACAATTCTTCAGTTTTGGCGAAGCCCCTCTGAAATCCACCTTGCTAAAAAAGGCTTTGAACTAAAATTTGATAGAGGGAGAGATTAAGAAAGGGATTCTGTTATTATTAGGATGGGTACTGACTAGGCGTTTAGAAAGCCGATACTGACTCAATCAGAGCCATAGACTGCACCAGTTATCAGCATATTACAATGTTTTGCCGTCAGTTAAAGTCCCTTTTAAATCGAAAAATTATTTTAAATCACCAGATTTAATACAGTTGAAAATTACATAAAAATCTTTACAAAACGTGTCGGCTGGGCCATTTTACTTCACACGACACTGAGTGTACTGACAATTACTAAAATAATGAAAACAAACCACCTGGGTCTTCCCAACTACCTACTTAGAAAAAAAAACTGCACATACACAGACACCTGGTGAATTTGTTGAATTAATCCATTAATGGCATTCAAACATTAACTGAAAAAAATTGACATGTGCCTTTTAGGTGTCATTACACGATACTAGAAATATGAACTGTTAATATGGCCATACATTTGCGATGAACATAACGGCCAAATAAATTTCTAAAGACATTCAAAAATAATCAAACTTACCTTTCTAAAACTCTCGATTTTATCAGATAAAGAACGGTCAGCAGACTACCTTCTCTGAATGTAACTGCGCTGTATCTGCGTAGCCGTACTGCAGTAAGTGAACAGCCAACCACCAAACGTTTGTACCTAGCCAGTGCATGTACGAATTATCGACAAATGTTAATATTTAATGAAAATAATGTTGCTAGAAACGGAATATATTAAAAGTAAAATATAATTAGCTAATCAATATAGATAACGACACTGTCACAGCAGGTGGAATGCGGTGCAAAATTGATGCGAGGGTTCGGTGCACATGATAATGGTTTAGTCAATATGGTAATTAGCAGTTAAAATGTGCGACTTGTTAAAATAATAATAGACTTACTCTTTGGACGACGCACTATCCTGGACGATAAATGAAAGTTAAATTTGGGGCATTAAGGTAAAGTTTAATTGGAATTTTTGTAAGTTGCGCCGAAAATAGGCATGACCTTTCCCTGAAGCTTAGCCGTTGAAATGTTGAATGGAGATAGAGGTTGGAATGTGAAAAAGGTATAAAGTGTTTCCAGGCAATAGGTCTACAGCATTGTTGGTTGTTACAAAAGTGAGAATACTTATAACGACTGAATATGGTGGTTATAATGCTTTTGGAGCTTAGCTTCTGGTCACAATGAATATTGTACTAAGTACTAAGTATGGAACTTGCACACTGCACAGGGTTGTGCACCACATTATTGCAGCCAATAAAACGTACAGCAAACATTCTAAAATTCGCGCAATATCCTAAATCTTTGTGGATTGTCGGTAGAAGAAAAGAATGTGTCGATTGTGTCCACTCCCATAAAGCAGTCATCCAACAAAATATCGCTGTATGTTTAAAGGTGTCTAAATGCTAAAAAAAATCAAAATATAGGCCTGCGTAATATATAGAATAAACCACCTTTGAAACAAACTTACCCCTTCCAATTCAAACTCAGTCAAGCACCTAAGTACAACACATTTTTATAAAGTTCACAATGGCTTATCGCATTTTTGTGCTTGAAATCATTCCAAGGACAATGGGTAAAATTGTGTTAAAGATGGTTTGTTTTCATATTTCTTTTTTAAATCATGCATACTCATACTTAGGTTTTTGCGTTTTATCATTCAAAAAGCTTATAAAATATTGCGTAATTTTTTTTTGGATGACTCTACTGTAAATATGATCGCAATCGGCACATTTCTTTCTTCATCCTCTCTAAAATACATAAACGAAGACCTGGCAAAGTTTCCACACCACAGTTTATGAATCATAGGAACATTAGAGAAGTGACATCACCATGGGAAAGTAGTCCTGTATCCGACGGTCAATTAAGATACACAAGATATAGTTCGTTAACATATTAAAGCTGAGGAAAGAATGGGGACATATCATTCCACATGGTCGTATGTGTAGTTCTTTTTGCAAGTTGCTCAAGCTAATTGTTAATTCCTTCCTTGTCGCCTAATAAAGGAGTAGGATGGACAACACACACGTGATAGGGGTACGTGTTTAAAGTTGGCTAGGGCCTGGTTTCTATATAGTTAGTGAAGCAAACTATAATGACATATGCACTGGATTTTTTTATAGTCACTACAGATATGAAAAACTTTTGAACAAACTTTCTCAAGGTTATTATTGAATTGGTTGGACATCAGATGCTTTACGTTTTCGCAAAGCGTGTAAAAAATGTCACAGCAGAAGCAATACACGAGGCCAAGCAGCCATACAACCCACGACAACCAACACAAGTTGTGCACATCGACTTTCCTAGTACCGGTTGACAACTTAACGAGATATTTAGAAGGTAATGCAATCAAATGGCTGAAGTCTTTTTGTTGATTATATTATGATACCGATTCTTTCCTAGATACGGTACCATTTTTGACCATTGGAAAAACTTTCTAGGAAATACTTTTTCAGGATGGTTGTGCTAAATAATGTAATGCATGCAGAGTTGATGGATATGACAGATTTGATAGTTGTCAACTCTTCAAGTATCGCAGCTATTTTATTTTATTTTTCTTTGAATGATGGGACCAGTAGCATTTTATCGTACAATATAAGTTGCCAGTGTTTTTATTACCTCGTTGCATGAAATGTGCTTAATGTTTTAAAATCTTTTTGACCTGCGCAAATTTTACCCTCTGCATGGGTACAAAAATTGGGCATGAGAAGAACAAAAACAAGTAGATTATTTGCCAGACAAATACATGTACTTGTTTTGGAAGTTAGATATATTTTACTCTAGATCTACTTGCCATGCAAACGGCCATACATAGTACGATAGATGAACTACCCCACAACCTTCTTAGCCAAAATGTAACGTTACCGTTGGATTTGCTAAAGGGTTAAGGTCAATCTACAATACTAATGACTTGGTCATTATGACTCAATGAATGCAAGTAGCATGCGCTTTTTCAAAAGATAAATTGTATAAAAGTATCCTTAAACAGATCTAAAGAAATAAAAAAAACAGCAGCTGACAAGAATTTAAAAGGAGGTGAATTTGTTCTGTTATACATGCAAAAAATCAAAAACACAAGAATAAAAAGCTCACTCATTGCTGATCTGGCCTTTATTGTATTTTATGCCAGACTTTTGTAGTAAACAACCAGATCCAGTGTCACGTGATGAAGGAAAAAGATTGTTCACATCAACAGAATAAATAAATATATCTCGAAGGACCCTTCTCCCATTGAATCGATGTCAGTGCCTCATCATCAGACAAGTCGATACAAAGTCGCAACCAGAGTGAAGGTAGCGATAGTGAGTAAACTTCTGCAACAGAATCCTATAGGTCATACAAACACTTTACTCAGCAGTACCGCAGCGCTAGGAAGCCTCCCCACAGAAAGTTCACCTGCACTATGACTCTACATGATCAGACAGAGACATACGACAGATAATCCCAAGACACTGCGTGCTAGGGATAAGAAATTAGACATAGACCCACTTATGGACGATGACGTAAAAATGAGCATCATAGGTCATCGTGGCTGAGTTGTCAGAGAGCTCAGCCTGGTTGCTGGAGGTTTGTGGATCTGGTCGAACCCCTGGAAAGGGGATCTTGGCAAAGTCCCCGCTAGGACTGCCAGTCAGGGTAGCGTGAGAGGCTACCATGCTCCTTCAGTGGCTATGGGAACTATTCTGACCAATTCTGGACAATCTTTCGGCCACTGAGATGATCGGAGGTTTCCCGGATCGAATCCCCGGGTTGGCACCCCCCTTTACCAGATACTTCCTCTTCTCTAAAAGTCTGGAAATGTTCAAAATTGAGCCGGTTCAGCCACACAAGCATTAAGTTGCTTCGGCTGACTTATAGGCTCAAAGAAATTAATTAAAAGAAAAAAGTGAGCCTCGAAAACAAATTACCCACCCCATCCCATTGATCATTTAATGGGCGCAAAGAAAATCAGGTTTTCATGCAGCAACGCTGTAAAAATGCCTACTCGTTATGCATGCTTAACTTTAAAATCATTACCTTTAACCCTCGACGAAATGTCTACAAATATGGATCTTATAGGTAGTCATTTTTCGAAAATAACAGGCATTTTGTTATTTTAAAATTTTACATTAACATTTGTACTGCGTTTTAAACTGTAAATTGTGTAGGTTAAAAATGGTTTGTAAAACAACCCATTCTCACTTCTTGTTCCTTCTTGAGGACAAGGAAAATTGTCTAATATTATTATTAAATGTAAAGCTAAGACTTTGGCTAAGGGAACTGCAAAATGCACAAACATTTCTTATACACAAAAGAAAATGGGAAACCCAGTTGAAAGCAGAAGCACCTCAAGCTTCACTCCAAGAAACTGCAGAAAAAATGACAAACTGGCTGAAAACACAAGCAGAACTAAGATACCGACCAGATCCTTTAGTTGTGACGAGCACTGGCAAATTAAATAACGACGCAGCATGCAAACGTTTTTGCAGACAACATCTGAAGCATTATTATGATTCAGCAACATCCTCGTCTAATAAAGATGACGACCCATGCCCTAAAAGGCATCTACGTCGTTTATCAAGTAGCCATATTAGTATAATATTCCTAACATCGCTTCTAGGTTCGTCTGATGACATTACTAGTACATGTTAGTACAACATAAGTGTTGAACATGCCAAGCATAATTTTACCTACCCTTGAAGTTGAACACCAAGGTGTATCCTCTTGATCAGTCAAGAGTGGCTAGCAACATGACGACACAGACACAAACGTGGCACCAAAACACTCCAACATTGATGAGAGTGCATCTATGTTTCCAAGGCCCACAAAACGCAATATTTTTCTGATCGGACATGCATCAGCAAACGGAAATTTATCATTGTACCCATCAAAGCAAACGCAATATAAATATGACAGTCATTGGTACAAATTCATTTAAAGTGTCAAGAACAGGCGTGTCGGATACAGGAAACAAGTTTAATTTCCAGGCAACACCCACTACGGTGGACAAACATAAATTACCATATACGTTACCTTCTTTTCCTTCCCGTAACAGCAAGTCAAATAGCGCGGAAGTGAACCTAAAATTCAAACGGCCACACCCACTTGAGGTGGACATACATAAATTACCAAACACATTATCTTCTTTTCCTTCCCGAAACAGCAAGTCAAACACAACAGAAGTAAAGTTAAAATTCAAGTGCATGATAATACCCACCTCTTTATGTCAGGAGTATCTGGTTTGAGTGACAGATCTGTCCTGCTGAAATGACAGTTTCTTGCTTGGATTTTAAAGGAAGTGATGCTTTTACTACGCATGGGCAGTGAAAGACTTCTTTGACCAGAACCCAAAAGAAGTTTCTAGATGTGGAATACGGAAGTTGTAGAAGCCGTAACTCGTTGCAACGCTCTGCTATTTAACTAGGTTTCCAGCCATGACTTCTTCACTCCATTCTTTGACTCTTAAAGGTTACGCCTCTCGTATTCGATTTCCCATTTCGTAATTTGTTCCTGCAATTAATCTAAAGTTAAATTGGTTTCTACTATTCATAAACTTGTTAATAGTGAAGCCTGTATACACGAATTTTGGATAATATTTTAAATAAAGTTTCACGAAAAATAGCTACTTCAAAAATTGGCAGCAGAGCTTTGGACTTTTACTACAACTTTTTTCAACAATTTTCCCGGAAGCTACGCCATGTTTTTTTCCTGAAAAAGACGGAGGACAGCAAGAAACATGGCCTCAACAGAAACAAGATCATTAAGACGAGTCAACTTGGGAAGATTAGGAAAATAACTTAGAATTAACTTAAAATTAATTAAAATCTTTTATATAACTTTTATTTAAAAAGCAAGAAGATTTCTATAGATTTTTAAAGGAAAACTTATTGAAGGCTTAACGTTAGCAAAACAAAATAGTGGATGCATTACTAAAATGGTAATTAACATTTGGCACATAAATTTATTTACTGTTACGTATTGGGCGACTTAAGCAAACCGTGTTGAAGTTTTGTCAAGACATCAAGGAATGCGGGAATGATTAATTACTGGAAAACCCACACCTCCTGCAATGGATGCAAAACTATTAGGTTCTTAGGAATTAGCCAACGAAAAAGCACGAGACTATTAATGTTGTCAGTAGTTTTGAAAATAATTCAAATACCAAAGTCCTTAACTACAGCTGCATAAATATGGGAGCACTTTAAACAGTGCTAAGAACTGATAAATGAATTGTGGTACACAGGCCTATGTAGGCAATCACACAACATTAAAAAACAAAGGAAACGTATATTAATCAGTACCTTGATAAAATAGGTACTATTTTTCAGCAAATAACCGATACCGTTAGAAAAATAGATGATGAAGAATCATGCTATACAATTCTAGGATAATTAACTCAATCTGATAATTTTATGGCATGCTACTTAAGAAACCATTGCACGAACGTTAGCAAAAAGCCACATTCAAATATGACAAGGCAATTGGTTGTGTAAGCTATTCTCAAAAGCCTCGGATCAAAGATGACAAACTTAATCCGAGAAGTGTGCAATGTATTACGATAGGTTACGATATCAAATCAAGATTATAAATTATTAAATATTGAAGCTGGATAAATAATGATTAGTCGAAACATACATTTTCAGGAAGATATGTTAGCAGTAATTAAAAAGAACGAAAATAAAGAAAACTGTACATTAGAACTTCTAGACGATTTGATACCGAACTTTGACGTGAATGAACAACCCATACTGGAAACTGAAACTTCAACAACAGTAAACAACCCACAGCCCACAAACGAAACTGAGACTCAATCAAAACTTATCACACGACATCGAGTAACAAGATTAACCAGATGTGCACAGGGTTATCAGTCCCAACCTCATTTCCAAATGCATCATCAGAGGGAGCAAAACCAGTTGAAGAGGATAATGACGACCCATCAGAAACCAATTCCAACATTCAACATGTTTTAGCTATAATCCCTAATGAACCTAACATAGTAACGGATGCTATAATCTAAAGCGAACTAGTGGCAAATCAAAATGAACAATTAGTATGGGTCACTCATCGCAAACCATATATGGGAACTCAGTGATCCACTGCTTAATGCACATGCTATTGTAAGTAAGTGGGTACTTCATCTGACAAAGGTAGGAACTGGACAAGTCGAAAGATTCCAGGCAAGACTAGCGTCAAAAGGCTTTTCCCCAAAATACGGCTCAGCAATTTTCGAGACATACTCACCGGCTGCGAGCTGACTGACGGTAATGACAAAGCTGTCGACGCACCATTAAACCTTAACCCCCTTCCCCTTGTAACTGTCAGACTGCTATTCAGTTCCGGTTCAAAAGTGATTTAACATTGGCCAATTCAACGTAAAAATCGCATACCATAATGGCTACTTTCCAGAGCACAAGCACGTCTATATGACCCAACACGAAGGATACGTGGTGGCAGGTCGAGAAGGGAAAGTATGATGCCTCGTTCGAAATCTGTATGGGCTGAAACATTACGGAAGTACATGGTATGTGCGTTTTGCCAAAGAACTGCAGAAGAGTGGCATGGTCAAGGTGCAACTATTACTCCCGTGTGTTCATCATAACCGACGGAAGAGGTATATGTGTCTTATTAGTGTAGTAGGTGCCCTTGCTGCAATAAAGTCATCAAGGAAGATGAGACAGCATGCCAAGAAGATTCATACTACAAGCTTCGAGATTAAGCCACTAACACCCATACATTTTCTGTTGGGAATACAATTTGATTGAACATCAAGTTGAGCCACGACCATGAATGAAAATCAATACATTTTCAAAGTGTTAAAAAGATTTGGGAAGGATGATAAAATACCTGTAGTCACACCAGTTGTTAACAATCCACAATCGATCATTCAAGAAGAATGTCCAGAAAAAAAACCTTCGAGAATTAGTGGGAGCACTATCCTACATAGCCGAGGCACCAGGTAAAACATTTCCTATGCAGTAAATTCTTTAGCTCAGAAGTGTTCTTCACCTACCTAACCTGACTGGCAACATGGCTACCAAACCTAACTCTTCAAGCTTAAAATATTTACGGACATAATCATGCATCAGACATTGGAAGTCGTATGTCAACTACTGGAACTGAGACCTTATCCAAAATGGAAAGTGAGTATAATGCAATTTCCCAGGGAATACAGGAATGTGCTTCGACTCGTGAACCTCTTAAAGGACATGGGAATTCTTACATTTAACGAATTATAGCCTTTCCCCCTTAGGACTGATTCCCAAATTGCTATAGCACATGACGTCAGTTATGTGGAGAAATCGAGGACCAAACACAGACATTATATAACATCACATTAGAGAACAAGTAGAATAAAACCATTGAATCTGTTGATACAAACTGTCGATACAAACTGTTGATACAAACTGTTGATACAAACTGTCGATACAAACTGTTGATACAAACTGGTGTCATAACAGGCTATGCTTTCTAATTTGTGTCGTGTGTATTGTGTCACATAAATGTTCCGGTGATATACTATCAAGGGGAAGTTTGGCAAGACTATCCAGTTTGAGTGACAGATGACAGTTTTGGAAGTTGTAGAAGCCATAACTCGTGGCATTGCCCGGCAATGTAACCAGGTGTCAAGCCATCACTGCTTCATGTGTACATGCTTTGACTTCTTAACGATCGTGCTGTCCGTTTTTTTTTTCGATTTACTGTTTTATAATTTGTTTCTGTAATTAATGTAAAATTATGTTGGCTTCTATTGTTAATAAATCTCTTGAAGTTGACGTTAGTCTCCACGATTTTTGGGTAATATTTCTAATAACGTTTCACGAAAAATAGGTACTCCAACATTATGCTAAAGCTACGGACATGCAATTAGAAAATTAGCAAGGACATTATTTTATTGTTTTAGGCAGTATTGAATAAACCTTCTTTTTGCCCAAGGAAAAAAGGAGAAAAAGAACAAGAGAAATGATCCGCAACATGACTCTCACGATGGCAACATTTTGCAACATTATTTTATTATCTGCTTCAAATATGGAGTCAGTCATCTATTTGGTATAGCTCAATGGTTTAGCTCCCATCTTCTACGCCAACGTTTTCTACTTCTAATCCCGTCTCAACAATTAAAAATAGCTTTAACTTGCAGTAGGTAGGTAGCAATAGCGCTCTTAAGGCCGGTATACTTCAAGATATATGACACACGACCATCTTTAATAACCCCTGCATGTGATCGATTTACATTACAGGAAAAGAATAAATATAAAATCGCGTTTTTTTTCTTTTCTCAATTTTTCTTAAACGACAGAAAATAATTTAATTTTCATTTTGCAGTTTTCCTTAAACCACATAAAATAAACCAAAGATATGCAGTCATTCTCTGCCGTCAGTACCTGTGCCTGCCGTAAAGCCAATAAGGTCTTATAGAATGTAATAAAAGCATGCTTCCACCATGGATTTTTTTGGCTGGCCTGCACTGACCTAGTTTACAGCAGTCACCAGGACTGGTGCCAGGCTTACTGCACACTGGCAATCGTGTATGGGATACATTTACGTATACATAAAAATATATATGAAGTAGTGGAAGGTATAAGTAACCCAAAATAAAAACAGCTTCCTTTTATATACCAACATAGCAATACACTGCTATAGTGTAGTGTTAACTTCACGTGAAACCTTGCTGCGTATTCAAATATTTTTCTTTACTGTTTTCGGCTTTGTTCGTCGTTTGTTTATGAACAGAGATAATTGGAAAAACGCTTCCGTCATGAGGATGAAGTGCTCTTTTTTTTTAGGTAAAAGTAGTTTATTATGATGGTTCAAAGTTAAAATGAAATAGTGTGTGCCGTATGAAACAGCTAGAGTAAATAAATTTCACGTTATGAAAATTGCTTGAACATTTGCATGATCATTTTGACTTGGGGTGTCTGTCAACTGAATCATTACAAAATCACGCACTACATTCTGATCATTTGCTTCAATATTTTTTGTGTCTAATGTCTGTCAGCAGCATAGCGTTACAAGGTAATGCCAAATCAGCGAGTGTTAGTGAGCGATTAACTAGTCATCTTTACCAGTAAGTTTTTTTTTTTTTGCCACGGATCTGCGGTTGGCTCTCCTTACAGTTTTCAATATAAGTTGAAATCATGAAAGTGACTTCACTATAGAACATGTTTTTTTAAATAACAACATGTTATATACACCTAAAAAAATTAATCGAGACTTTTCTGGCTAAAAAATACACTGCGTAAACACATGCTTAATAGATATAGCGACAGAAATATTTAAATAAAACATTAATGTTTTCGGTTGTAGGAAAAAATGTCACGGTAAAAAAGTCACAGAATTAAAGACACAGAAAATAGGTCACAGGAAAAAAATGCACAAATTCACTGTTTCAAAATTATGTGTTTCGGCACTGAGGCAAGTCATTTTAGGACAGTCCATATGAACATCATGCCGTAGGAAGTAGGTCGAATATTTTTAGCTTTCCTCCCTAATGTAATGCCTATGGGCTGTTGTCCATGCGCCTCAATCTTTCGAAAGCCGGAAATAAGAAAAAGTCCTTCTTTGATCAGTCACCGATTTATGCTTTTTGACTATGTAATTAACCATGTTCTCTTTAAATTAAATGATTTGACTTCACACGTTTATGATTCCGCACGCCTTTTTATACTGCAAACTACTGGAGCTGTCTACGAAATAAAACCATTTTTTTCGTGACTTCTGTAGATCTGTAGCACACCGCAGAGTCTTATTGAGAGTTGGGAACTAAGGAAATTGGACTACAAAGAGGTGCCCAAGAAATTCAGTAAGGAGGTTTATGGCAGAAGGTACTGAAAGCACATCGTAGCCTTACAGAACAACTAACTTTTAGGAATTTGAATGGTTTTGGAGCGTTTAAAACCCAATCAATTTTTGGAAACAGAGAAATGAAACTGCAGTTTTAAAATTATTAAAGATATACGGCCATGGTAGCATCCGCACAATTGGCTTCACTGCACTCTTCGGACGTGTTTTTTTTCACAAATTTTCCGAATTTTTTAACTACAGAAACTGCATTATATCTGAACATTTACCGAAGTTTTACTCTTAACTTCGGCGTGAGGGGATCTTAATAAACCCTTTTTGCCCCACCCCACCCTCTTGGATGCTCCACTGTTGTAGACGAATTTATTGTAAGTACGGAAATGTCAGTGTAACCTCCTCACGTCTCACAATATCGCGTGGATTTGGTAACATGTTGTTCTAGGATGCGAATTCAACTGTTAAATTATTCACTGCATGTAGGTTAAGCACGCATCGCAGTTAGAAACACTGACTAGAAACACAGTTCTTATAGTGTTCCCGTCTTTCGCGTGTGCTCTATGATTATTGTAACCACACTCGAATGAAGTATGGACACATTGTATACTTCTCACGGATTGCGTGACTTAAAGTAGCCATGGAAGCCTTGCAGTACCTCTTTATTTGGTCTTGCATGCTAATTACACTACGTCAGTACCAAAAGTGCTGAAGGAAATCGATCACAAACAGGTGAAAGTTTCAAGCTAGAATCTCTTTTATACGTGTGTGCTTACGTTGACGATTCCCCGTATTATGATGTGACCAAATCAAATTGAAGCAAATTGTAAGTAAATTGTAGGAGTTAAGGGACTGTGGTAAAGGGTAAAGTGATAAAGGCAAAAGGATTAAATTTTAGGAAATCGTAGGTTGCAGTCCCAGTTGGGCAGCTGTCCTTCTTTTTCAGAGTAGTGTATCTTGTATTTTCACAGGACCAGCCTTTAATGTAGACTATTTGCTTTATTGGGGATAAGCTTGCGTTGCGCCATATCTATAGCTAGTGGAGGGGCAGGAGGACAATTTCTCTCTCCCTTAATACTGATTAGGGTATAATTAAGTCGCAGATCTTCTTTTTTAACCAAAGCTTTAGAATTGTTTTTACCATTTAGTCTATAACGTACAAGCAATAACGCAACAACAAACGTCAGTAGTGTTCGTCTACTCCTTATATAGGCTTAATCCATTTTTGCTGAAAGAGTTGCATATGACAGTTCCAAGTTTATACCAAGAAAAATAATGAGAAAGCCAGAAAGGAAGCTGATTTACCATCTGCGCAAGGACAACTAATGTTATAAATTTCATTCAGAATTTGAGAAGGAGGTTGAGGAAGGTTTTGATATCCAGTTGGCGTAAAAAGTATTCATTTTGAAGGGCGGGGTAAGCGTAAATGTCACCAGTTTCTCCTCCGGAATAACTCTAGCTATACGGCCTGGAAATGTCCCGCTCAGTGCATGCGTTTTCATGCGTTTTCTAGATCATTGGTGATATATAGGTGCTAGTTATCTTTAGTTCTCTTCAGACTTCGTTGAGGTATGGGATAACTAGATATTATCATCGAGTGTTTAAGTCTCCCGCCTCGCTTATCTCTCTTGCCTACAAGGTGCACTCTTAGCCTGAGATTGCCGCTACAGATTGCTACGTAGTACAGTGAATCAGCGATAAGTCTGTCCTCCTGTCCGGTGGTTTTCAATTTTTGCAGGAGGTACAGATGTATGACAAGATTTAGATTAGGGGTTTGAATAACATCTCTGTAATGTGTGGTGCAGTGGCAACCCGGACCACTGCACTGTGACTGAGGTTGGCGCTAATGACCAAGTTGTCGACGCGCCATTAAACCTCAATCCCCCCCCCACAGTGAATCAGGAGGGGGACTGAGGATTAATGGCGCGTCGACAGGTAGATATTTAGCTCAAGTAAGACATCAGTCACAGTGCAGTGGCTTGGGATGCCACGGTGCCACAAATTACATAGATGTTAACCAACCAAACCCCCAAATCTAGACTCTAACGTATATCTGCTCATCTTGCAAAAACAAAAGAACCTCGGATAGGAGGACAGAATGTCGCCCAATTGACTCGCTATGCCCAGCGGAAGGTGGAAACGGCGACAAACACTTCCACGTTTATCACGTATTCGTAAAGAAACACACTTTTTTTATATAAGGCTTTTTTACAAGTTCCATCGATTCACCTTCAAAAAGCTTGTCCGTAATGTTAAAATGCTTTAAGTTTGAAGCTAAATTTTCAAGGATCACATCGAAAATGTTAGACTATCGATGAAGGTACCCCCCCCCAATCTTATTCTTCAGATTCTTTCTTTGATCTTAGCGATGATCCTCACGTCATTCAGAGCTGACAACTCTTTTAAAGGAATTCAAAGCCTTCACTACGAAATGACTGTCGCATTTTTCGAAATTATAACAACCGCTATGTTTTTGTTCAAAGTGTAAGCAAAGTTTCACTTGCCGTGCGCGACACCTCTAAATTCACTGGTGATGTTGCCGTGGTCTAGCCATGAAACTTTTTTTGGCGGGGTAAATGCATCGTATTTGCAAAGATGGCACATCACAGGTGTTTTGTACAGGGACCACTGCCTCTTGGTTAAACGTTTCATCCGTTGCTTGTGGCTACCCACGTAAGCCGCAATCTTTTTCTGCTTCTCTAATACAAGGTCGAAGAAAACCTTTACTCAGTTTTACTAATCTGTGCAACGTTTTGGAAAATACTCCACCAAAATAATTGTCCACAATCACGTACGCAAAACTTCAAGCTCAGTGTATGTGGTTAACTCTGTTGTATGAATCGTTTCCATCCCAACCAGAGACTAGATGTAGTGCCTCTTAATTTGAGCTCGTTCTTGAAATTCTTAAACTGGATTAAATCATTGTCGGGCAATGAGGTCTTTTGATACGGAACTCTTTTGCAAGAAGGAAGGTGGTCGTTTTCATACCTGAAGCAATTTTAAAAACCGTGTTGGCAATGTCCGTAAAATTACTTCATACGCTTTTGGGGGTTAGAACTCACGATGAATTTGTTGAAGTCTTTTATCGTCACATAGTATCCATTGAGAATAAGCAAGTCGACATGATACTTACTTTCAACTAAGGAACTCATCGTCATCCTCGAAACCAAAAACGGGTACTGAAACGTTGTTTGGCAGTTTCGAATGTCTCAAATTTGGATAAAGGAATATAAAAGGGTATTATAAAGGATATTACAAAAGGGTATATATCCAACATGCCAACAACTAACTTGTACACACGACGGAGGTAATGTTTCGTAAGCCAGTCATGTTGCAAAGATGGAACGGGATGTATGCTAGTCAACACAGACAACACAAAATATCTGTTATCCTCACTACGCACTCTGTCCAATATATCGGGGACTATTTTTAGATTGATGGGAAGTGACACATAACCATTTCCGGCAAATGGCCTGTAGATTTTAACGCATACTTCGATACACACACAGCACTTAACAACCCGTCCACTTCCTTCTACTGCAAAATTGCTAATACTATGCAGAAGCTTGTTTGACATTTCCGAGAGAACCACCTGGTTCCCTGCTCTGGCCAGGTTGGAAATAAGCTTTCATAGTTTCGGAATTATTTATCGCTTTTTAGAAGTGAATGCATAATCCGATTT
This sequence comes from Lithobius niger, assembly GCA_023313725.1. Lineage (NCBI taxonomy): Eukaryota > Metazoa > Arthropoda > Chilopoda > Lithobiomorpha > Lithobiidae > Lithobius > Lithobius niger. Next base: position 73,641 of record JAHWFP010018362.1, read on the forward strand.
GAGCTTTTACGTTCACTATAAGACGTTGGCATTGCTCTAAAATATTCCAATATTTATCTTCGTACGGTTCCATTAAAATCAACGGCTCGTAGTGCATTTCAGCCAATGTAAAATCTCGCTTGAAAGTCAAGAAGCAGCTATTGAAAGCATTGCGCCAAAGATCAAACCCTCCTAAAGCCAAACTGAAAGGTCTCACCTTGAGTTTGACATCGTTGGTCACCCACATCTTGTCATTCATATCGTGAATCATGTAGGACGAGGCTCAGTCGATTCTGGTTTCCTCTATTACGGGTACGACTAAAGAGCTGACGTTGTTTGCTACGAGGTTGAAATTTGCCAGCATTTGAGAAATTATTCCTTTCTTCTACAGAGGCTTGAGTTTAGGAAAAGAAAATTTGAGTCTTTATTTGACGACTCCTCAGTTTTCCTTCTGTGTTGTTTTACACCTCCACAACAAGTGTGTCATTAATATGCGAGACCATCCGAGTAAGTCTCACGGCACGATGTGCAGGTTACGCTACGTTTTCCTTCATGCCTTTTGTGCCTCCGTTTGTATTTCTTGTCCTCGAACGTCTCCTCGCAGTATTGACACGGAAAAATTTCCTTGTCAGCATTGGAAGATCATGTTTTTCTTCTTCATCAATCATCGTTGGTTCTTTTTTTTAAGTTCCGGTGGCGAGACTGTCTCTTCGTTCATCGGAAGAACATTAGATGAATGTAAAATCCTGCAATGAACCGCAGCTATTTGAAATCGGGGGGGGGGGGGAGATGAGGCTTAATGGCGCGTCGACAGCTTGGTCACTAGCGCCAACCTCAGGGACTTACTTCCAACAGGCTTTGCACTAATTTACTCCCAAACTTGATTTTTTCGTGCATCATCATTTTTCCATCGCATTGGTCATCGTGCCCAAATTTTCATTGTGGGAAGAAATGAGTCCTCCGCAATCGCAACAAGAAAAATTTCCATCGCAAGGCTTCTGCAAACGCGGTACACATCTTCTCGTGCGAAAAACTCAATTTTGCATTTCTTGCACTGGAACCTTGAAATCACCTCGTACTTGGCAGTCATGACATATATGAAGACCTGTGGTATTATTCGCGCCTCTTACACTCACCGTTGCTGAACTAGAACGCTTCCCCGAGTTTGTATCAATGACACTCACCGAACGACCCACCTGCCGAACAAGCTGCCAATATTGAGGAAAAAAATATTGCTTCATCACATCTTCCAAACAAGACCCGATTTGTTGATACGTATGGTTCTGCAATAATTTCTTCTCTGCTATAAAAAAAAAAGCCCACAGTAGGCTTGCCAGGGGCCGAAGGCACGGCTCGTCAAGTTTTTACACCATCCCATTTACCAGAAAGTTGCAGGATCGAACAGACCCCCATTTCCCCACACACCTCTTAGATAAGGCACCCTCAATAAAAAAGCACATGGAGTGAAAATTCTCCGCCAGCAATACCACACCCCTGTAAAAAAACAACTTTAAAATAAGCTCATATAGGAGTAGGTGAAAAACACCAAAGTGCAGAGGTTTATTGGAGGAACTGCTCAAATGGGACTGTTTTTCCCTTTATTCCTACTACTTGTATTCCACCTCAATTTTAAAGAAATCTTCTTAAGAAGGTGAAATAACATTCGATACACGTTAAAAAAAGAACATTTCTTCTAAAGAAATGTTAAAAGCAAGAACAAGAGTTGTAGAGTTGTTCCTTTCAAAAAACCTTTTTTATACAAGCTGGAAAATGTAAGACCACTGGCAATTCCGATATTAAAATTAAGGCACGAACCACTGATTGAAGGTCATACTTATTTTTTTCAAGCATTGAGTAAATACAGTAAATTTAGCACGAGAATTGTTAGTGGTTATATATTTCAGCTAGAATGGAGACGATTTTGGGACGGAAAAAACAAGGGCTTACTTTTACATTGCTTATTTTTTTGGTTACTTGCCAGTAAAATTAAATAACGAGTTCAGGAGATTTTGATTCACAAATAAGCCATTTATTCAGCTAATAACAGCAAGTATTGGGTTTATATAACTGAAATTAATGTTCTATTACTAAAAGAATTGACACACCATACAACACCTGACGATACATGTAGCACACACATGATGTATTTCTATTAATGGCTGAAGGCTCTTGATAGACAGATTTAACCAATAGACCAGCATTGTGAGTCTGCACAGTTTTTGGTGTGGGAAGGTCATTTAAAATCTTTTCTCTCACCAACGCACTTGTATTATTGTTAACTAAAAATGATGGCAGTTTGTAACTTCGCTGAATATGACCTGTTTTAAATAGTAGCTCAGTAAAATATCCTAAAACGAAGCAATTTCAGATCTTGTCCTCTCGACAAGCAATTCGTATTATGCAACTCGGCAAAATGCCTCATGTTTTTGAATGGTAGTTTAGAAAAGTATCACAAAAAGAGTAATTTTAAATCTTTTCTTCCCGCCAAAGCAATTTGTGTTATTGATACTAACGATGATGGCTCTCTGCAATTTAGCTAAATGTGACATGATCTGAATAGAAGGTTAGAAATGCATGAAAAAAAAACGACATTTTGCAACTTTTTACTAAGTAATTAAAAATAAACGCATAAAATGACAGAACTCGTTAATTTATTTACAGATAATTCATCATAAAACAGGCAATGGCAAAGAGGCAAAGACCTAATATTCTCCAAAGTTGTACCAAGTCAGTAACTTACGACATTTTTAAACCAGTAATCATCGTGGGACAAGTTTTTGGGTTTATCTCCTGGGATTTGAATCTGACTTCCTTAAACGCATCTCAACGTCCGATATGGCGTCGAGCAGTTTCTTTCCTGTACAAGATGGCAGTGAGCGTTGCAATGTTTTGGATACTTGTGAGAAATTTCTTCTTTCTCGGAAAAGCTTCTTACGACAAAAAAAGTTGGAGTTTGACGACGTTTCTAGTGGCTTTTGCAATGAGAGGCATGTTGGTACTACTGGCATTAACGGTGACGGTTTTCTTCATGACCAAAGAACAAATCTTTTGGGATATGTTCAGATCATTTTGCCGAACTGATGAACTCCTTATTAACAGATTGAACAAAAGAAATTTGTTGGTACAGTGTGTTTTGTTTCACAGCCTGTTGAGCCTACTGAATGCAGCTTTATTCACCTCCGCATCGTTTTTCTACACCGACTATGGAAATCAGGCCATTTTAACGCTGGTTTTTATTTACATTGTTCCAACATTTGTTCATACTTTCTTCGTCACCATCTTTTTTAACATTGCTGCTAACATATGTGGCAAATGTTTCCACACGTTGTATCTGGAACTTGACGAACTCCTCTCTATACGTACAAGTCCACTTGATTTACAGCTGAATCAGCTGAGAGTTTACCACGATCAACTCAATGAACTTTGTGCCAGCATTCAGGAAAGTTTTTCCGTTCTCATTACTGTAATTATGGGAATAAACCCGATGCTTGTTACAACGTTGGGTTATAAGCTGTTAGTGAAGAATACGTTTGGCGACAGTGCTTGTGTGGTTTTTCCTGTTATGATAATTTTATTCCTTGCCCAGATTTTTACTATTGTCAGTGCTGCTGAGGGAATTAAAACCAAGGTAAAATATTTTTACTGCATTGTTGCACAATTATTATACCCTAAACCCTTATTGTTAAACCCTTTGAAACCCTTTGATAATGTTAAAGTACAAACCAAAAATAAAGGGAAGAATCAGGGTTGTGTATATTAGAGGTTTGATGAACTCCCAGTCAAAACCGTGGCACCAGAAGTCGAGAAGCACAATTTTGCTGTTCAATTCCAATTGGCAATTCCTAGGACCTTACACATGCTTCAGTCGACATGAGAACAAGGCATCACAGGGTACTTCTCTTCCTAAAAATGCCAAGAGTAGCTAAGGTTATACACGAACCTGGGACCTCGGCCACATGACATGTAGTAGTGCTGATCATAAGGCCACATAGCTATGGTAAAATCACCCACATTAGTCAGTGGAGAAAGTGTTAGCGACGCGACCAAAGCCCGCTTACCACTGATCTGTCTGTATTCATCCGCGAGCTCGAACTCGAAACAATGATGCAGAAATAGCATAACAATTCATTCGCGAGCATTTTTAACGCTGATAATTTAACATTTTTTAGCAGTAGTACATTATAGCATGCCTTTATTGTTAATAAAGCTATTGTTTAATGCTTCTTCTTGACTTAAAGGGTTTAAAGGGTTTAAAGGGTTTAACGAGCGTTAACCACTCCTGGTCATCTGCCCGAAGCCCTAAGGCCCTATGTCTGCAACAGCCATAGTTCTTCTTGACTAAATTTTATTAAACAGGAATGATTTCTCTTTCAAAAACGTTCCTGAAAAGGGTCTTCATTAGTTTGGCCCTTAAAAAGACCGTTTTAAGGAGCGTTAGGAGTAGGTGAAGTGGGGGGGGGGGGGGGGGGGAGAGAGAGAGAGAACAAACTGTAACGGATGTCTTACTAAAATCCTTACGTGGTACTTTCAAGCCAAAGTTGTCAAACCTTTCCGAAATTCTTCACGCTTGCTGTTTACAATCAAGCCTGTTCAAACACTGATTTCGTGTGGCCAGCATTAACAGACGTTTCTTCCAATAATGAATGTCCTTCCCCCCCCCTCGAGATTTGATATGGTACGCTAGAAAATTCTTCTGCCGCCATAAAACAACAGCCTATCGTCTCTTTGAAGGACCAGGCTGTGACGCTGACGTTTATGGAAAGCAAACTCCAAATCCAGAATGATCCGTAAGAAATTTGGTACAGAATCGTATTCGTTTACGGCACGTGTCACTTTTCAACAGATGCATTGTCATTTCGACAAAAATCATGAACTTTTCCGAATTTTTGAAACCCTAAATTCGTCGGATTTTACGTACGTGTGTCCGTGCATCGTAGCAAGAGTTATGGTGTTTTGGCACCTTCAAATGTGCACAGTTCACGGTTCGACAACATCGTAGTATCAAAACATTATTGCAACCAAGACGGCATGTCAGCTTTACGTTAACTCTTCGTTGATATTTTTTCTTCCTTCACAGAATGTCATTATCCATTGTTCGTATTTCGTTTGCGTGGCGCAGTCAAACACCCAACACTTACTTTGAACTCTGTTCTGCAATGATAGATAGCAGCTTTTGGACATGCTGCCCAGCAATCGTGTTTATTTTGCAAATCCACGAATAGATTTCTTTGGCACGGTTGGCTGTAAACATTCATTACAGTTTGCTTTTGGGAATTCGAAATGCTCCTGCAGAAGCCATCGATTGAGCTATTGTTGGCACCGCCGTCATCTTGGAACTACTTCCGTTTGGAAGACAAGTGGCTGTCAAAGTTTGCGCTATCTGCTAAAAAATGCTAATCTACTATATTTTGGGTTTCAAGAAAATTATGTATGGCCAAATACTGTACCTGAATAGTTTCTGAGAGCGTTTCATCTCTAAAACGTTTTGGTTGATGCTGGTAAAACACGTACCACTTTAAGCCTACCGTCGTAATCCAATTTCAACACAGGCGTGAAAAGGTTCTATCGCATCGCTAACTCTCTCTCCACTGACTAATGTGTGTGGATTTTACCATAGCAGTTTTTATTTATTTTATTTTTTAAATATTAATTTCTTTGAGCCTTAATTCAGTCGAAGCAATTGAATGCTCTTGTGTCTGAACCGGCTCAATTTTGAACATTACCAAACTTTTTAAGAGAAGAAGTATCTGATAAAGGGAGGAGCCAACCCAGGGATTTGAACCGGGAAACTTCCGATCATCGTTGGGGCCCGAAGAATGACCAGAATTGGCCAGAATAGTTCCCATAGCCGCTGAAGGGGCATGGTAGTCCCTCACGCCGCCCTGGCCGGCAATCCTGGCGGGGACTTTGCCATGGTACCCTTGAAATTGTCTGTCTATCATTGTTCCTCTGCTGTCACCATGACGTGAAACACATGCTCGTGTCAATTTTCTTAAAGTGTTGGTCCACTAACGGTGTTTAAGGTGTCAGGCTTTTTAGTACCTGCATATCAATATCAATAATTTTCCTTAATGTAGTTTTTTCAGATTTTTCAAAGATTTTGCATTCGTAGTTGTGTCGAAACAATGGAACCGCCTAAACTGATTTTATTTCTTTTAAAAACTAAAAAAACAAAAACAAAAAAACCTTAAATTCCTTTGCATACAGAATTTTATAAACTACAAAGAAAGCCTTTGAGCCTTAAAAATGTTAAGTAACTTTTTTTGTCACTAGATGCAACCGTTAGGAGAGTGTATAAAATGATTTAGCGTTTTTGTACATTTTTTTACCTACACATAAAAAAAAATTGTTAAAAAAAGGACAAAAGTATAACACCTGAAAAATTCACGAATTTTAAAATTGCAATTAGGTTAACGGCGTGAGGCAAAAAAATGGTATTAAATGGATAAATCTAAAAGTCCTTCTTTTCATTGTATAAAGTGCTGTATGCAACGTATTTTAATCAGTTTTTTTTTAAATTTAGGAGCGTTAAAAGGACTACAATCGCAGTAAACAACTTAATCACCTCAGTGGCACTATAACCAATTTTATGGTTTTACATCCAATAATCACAAGTAACACTGCGTCATTATCTACAGTAACTGAACCGAGAGAAAAGTGAATGAGGACAATTGCCTAACAGTCTCCTTTTTCATGCACGATTGGTTGCCAGTTTGTTATCTATGGTATCGGCAATAATTTGTTGAAAATATCACAGTATCGCAAATATGTGCGGCAGACATAGGGACTTCCGGCTGCATCGGGGCCGATGACCGAATGTGGTTAATGCTCGCTAAAACCCCTTGACCCTTTATCACAAGTTTTCTAGAATTGTGTGGGGTACAGACAGACGGACAGACTGGAAGACACACGACACCACAGCAACTTCAATAAAAAATTACAGAAAAAATTGTTCAAAGAAAAATTATAGAATAATATAGGAAACTAGTTGTGGCCGTGCGCATGCTATGCAGCCCCGGAAAAGTCGCTGACGTGTGTTTGACTGAAAGTAAAAAAAAAACCCTACCACTGAGAAATCCAGCATTCAGTAAGCAAGTAATCCCATGTTTAAGTTAATCCTTTGAAACAATTAATTCACTTCGGTACCGCGCATCGCCCGCCATACACACGCTTGGCCTGGCACCCTCTCCTGCACCCCCAGAAAACGCCACCCCGTGACATTTCCCCTTTGGTGCAGCCCCGGAAAAGTCGCATGCGTATGTTTAACTGAAGGCTTAAAAAGCCCTGAGAAATCCAGCATTCAGTACGCAAGTAACCGTAAGTTTAAGTTAATCCTTTGCAACAATTCACCTCGGTACCGTGCATGCGACATTGTTGCAAGCAACGATTGTTGCCAGCTACTTAAAAACAATTCAACTCTTGTCTGTTAATGCACATTTAGGAAATGAATGCGCCTTTCCATCGTATCAGGCTGCCAGGCTGCCCCAGGGCCTCGTCGTTTGGTTTAAAGTTGTCTGGTTTAGTAGACGGGTTGTTTATTTTTTTTAGCTCAAATGCCGACAATGGCACAGTCCACGCGACTAAAACTTTGTTGGCCGCTTTGGTTCCACAACAATACCAAAAAAACGAACCCCAAAACGGTGCGGCAGGTCTTGTAAGTTTTTCCATCTCTTCGAAGACTTTGGAAAAAGTGTTATAGCCCGAACTTGTAGTCCAAGGCCGTCAATAGATGGCGACATGGCAGGTTTGGTAAGTGACGCCATCTGTTCGAAGACGTTGGAAAAGTGTCCCAACCCGAATTTTAAGGCGAATCCCGTCAAGAGATGGCACTACAGGGTGGGGTACTTGATTGTACGACGAAATGGCGTGGCTGGTGACTTGGCCACCTGCTCCGTATTATATATGTAGATGAAGAACTTAAGAAGTTTGCAAATGCATCAGAATGTGTCATAAATACGCCAGTGAACACAAACAGTTAAAAATGTACAAAGAAATGTGCAAATTACGAATGTTTATTCGCAAAGATATACAGCTATGCATACATTTTGACAGGTATTTTTCTCGAAACTTTTCATTTTTGAATGTATTTTTTGAAGCTTCCTTTCATAATATACTCTTACTGATAGTCGCAGCATAAAATAAACCAGACAGTATAACTCAAACTCGAAGCAAAACATTAGTCAGTTTGTAATTTTTTTAAATGATCATATTCATGTACACATCGTATTTTTAACCTTTTTTTTTTTGTTACGTAAGGTTACGTTCATACTCGTTTCCACGCAGCCTTAGGTTTAAGGCCAATAATTGGAATAATCATTGACTGTTTCAGGCACAACTGAGTTTGCACAGATTGAATAAACTGCACCGCCGACAATATTCTAAAGAAGAAGAGTTTCAGGTAGGCTCCCTATTATTTGTCTTTACCCGGGGTATACTTTTACGATAGCCTGGTGAATATTCACCGTGATATATTCCAATCAACCATTGGTAGTACACCTAAGCTAATTATGAAATTTGCCATTGATTTTCATACCATACAACTTCTATTCACAGTAAATGTGCTTGTTATAGAGCTTAAGCGGTTTCTCTCTCCAGACTCAGGACAAGGACTTCAAGACGTACATCAAATTTTGCAATGAATGAGAGTGTCTCATATTACACGTGGATGTTATTTCAAGTTTACAGCGGCAGCTCTTATGACATAATAAAAAAAAATGACACCGACTTTATGCGTTATCTTTGCATAAATCGGGAACTAAACCACTAATTCTAATGCTTAACAAACACAAAATTGGAACGATAATTTAATTTGCTACAAGAAAGGACCCATAAGGAACCTGGTTGGTAGACGCCTTCATTTAAAACTAATACCAGACCTTCTCGGATTCAGCAGTTCTCTTTTCCAGGCTATTTTTCAGGATCTATAATACCACTTTCGCACTGAGCTTTTAAATTTAAATGCTGCTTTTACGGCACAAAATTTAGCAATCAGTTCATAAGAGGCCAATTACAAATCTGTTACAAATTGCAGAAGATGCTGCTTATCAGTTATGCACTCGTAGATCGAGTAAGTTGATTGTAGTGAAAATAAAAATCGCAAACCATGTAATTTACATTATAAGGCGTTAAAAAAAACGTCGGAAATTTCAATAACAAATAATTTAAAACTTATAAGCCGATTTAGCAACCAAAACAGTAGAAATTGCGAGGATATGAAGAAAAAATTGGCAAAATGGAGGTCAATGACACAATCGTTTTTCACTTAAAAAAAACTGCTGTGTCTTGCTATGTTTTCTTTTTATATATGTCACAAATTGCAGGGCTAACACGACATAACATTTTGAAAAATGCTTCACCTCCCCAAACTCCCCAAGATGTGAGTGTTTAAAAATTTTTTAAGCTACTAGTACCAGTACTGCAAATACAGTTTTTTAAATACACTTTATGAAAACTTTCCTTTACCTCCTGGTTTATTGGCTTCTTCTGTGTTTAAGGTGCTGACTGTGTTACGAGTGTGGGCATACAAGTAAACAGTCCATTCATCATACTTAGTGTGTGCAACTCGACCCCGAGGGGGGGGGGGGGGCATTGAGGCTCAATGGTGTATCAACAGCCAGGTAATTAGCACCAACCAACCTCAGTCACAGTGCAGTCACATGTTGGCCGTAAGGAACATCAGTTTTTTAAGAACATTTTAACCCAACGTGTCTTTTTGTTAAGGCACGTTTTGCTAACAACAAGTGGTCGCTTGTGGGTGCGGAGTGCTTTTTACTTAATTTAGCTACAGGAAATCTTCTTCATACCGACTCAATAGGAGTATACATAGGCGCATTTTTTGGGGGGAGGGTCACATTAAATTTGGATCTTGAGTGGGGGCGGGATCAAGATGATTTTTACAGGGTTTTGGAAGGGGCCGTCGAAAATTTGGTGGTCACATTTTCAATTCCTCAGCCCTCCTCGGCCATAAATAATGACCGTTCTCTACAGATCCATGAAGAAAAATATGCTAATTTTTTTTTGTTTGTTTCGTCAGATCATACTGCTGTTTAACAAGCTTTCGACAGAGCCAATAGAGTTTTCGTCTACTTTTGGACTCTTCACCGTGAACAAGAATACCTTTACTACGGTATGAACTTTACTAATTTTTTCTACACATCCCAATTTTTGGTGCATTCTAACGATCCTATAAATTGCCTCAAGAAATTATGCCAACCTAAACGAGAAAAAAAATTGAATCCGTTATCACCATGTGCAAACAAGTGTTGAATATTAACGCATACATCCAAACTTCAACTTCTTCAAAAGCATCCATTACGTACATAAAAAAAAACTCGAAAATGCTGATGTAGAGATCGCTATAAAAGTTAACTATTAATGTCCTGTAATTTACTCTAAATTTCCCCTCAAATTTTAGAGTTATATGCAAAAATAATAAATGAGGTGTAGCAAAGGTAATTTTGTGGGGGGTAGGGAAAATGTGAGTGTGCATTTTATGATTTATTAAAAAAGAATCGGGGAGATGGGTTCATTTCTAACATCTTAGGAAAAACTGAATTTTAATACGTTTTTAAACAGTCAAAATTTATTATTTTATTTTAGTTTTGACTGGTTTTATATATGTCAAATGTCTAATTAGGTCGGCTTAGAAACTGAGGTTAGTTCATTGATAATACCAACTAATTACGCATGACGAAATTTTTAAATCACTTTTTTTTTTCAGCTTGGTTTTTTCGGCAACTAACTCAAAAAGGTTTCGGTACAGGCATTATCTTCCCCCCATATTCCCCCAACTTAATTATATTTTGTAGGTATACATAATACACCATCATGTAAATGAGTTGGTTGTTCAGGACAAATGAACAGTCTCGTCCCAAGGTAATCTGGGAGTATCCACAAAAGAGATAGCTAGCAAATTCCCTTTCTTCGTTGTCCGACTTTTCTTTATGGAGTGAAGGTATACTTAAGAATTACGTGGGAATAAGAAAAAATTGTTGGAAATTTGTCAGGCTGAAGAGTTTTAATTTGAGATTATACCGTTATAATTTTCTAACGGCGATTACCCTATGGAAAGCCAGTACATGGCGGAGCCACCAGCCAAACAAACCTCCTTAACACGGATATAACTATTACCAGGTATTTTATCACGTTAAGCTGTCAACTTTGGTCCACCAAGCTGTTTTACGGTCAAATTGCCTGGTTTCCAGGTCGCCGCCACATAACGCATGTATGACAGAACTACATTTAGTGAGCCTAAATAAATTTCTAAACAAATACAACGTACTTGAAGTCACGTGAGGCGTGATTTGACTTCCCAGAAATGCTCGATTAGTCTTTGGTTACCATGGTGACAAAACAATTGGCCAGCGTCAGCTTTCATCCCCAGTGAGTTAGACGTAATGGCCGCTACTACTCAAATCGTTATGATGAGGCTACCACAGTATTTAAAATATTTCACGTACCAAAATTAACCATAAATCATGCTGAGTCAAAAAACAGTGTGGCTGCAGACTAAAATTGCCTATCAGCTATAAAACTGGAGGTTTTGAAAAAAGTACTACATAACAAACCTGCCCTTTGCGAATCAAATTTGTTTCAACGCGTTTTCAAGAATGAAACTTTAGCTTTGGAAGGTTAGTTTCCAACTTCAATTATTTTATAGCCGACCTAATGGATCGATATTTTAAGCTGCATTTTTAAATCTTATATTACCCCATTTTTCTGCCGATTCATTTTAAGCGTGCCATATAATTAATTGGAACTGAATAAAAATAAAATATTAGTGTTCAGTCAATAACGATCCTTTGGGTTTTTCAAATAAAAAAAAAAAACTAATTGAAGTTTTACCATTATCCAGAACCAGCAAAAAAAAAAAAAGGTTGTAACGACGGGAAAAGGAGGGATGTCCTTCTTTGTGACAAGGCCGTTTATATGAATTGTGTATTTAGTTCCAGAATATTGAAACGTTTTAATGAAACGCGGAACTAAAATGCGAGTTTCTCATAATCCATGGTATATAAAAATACATTATCAAGGAAACTACAAAATTTCCTACATGGAATTTATCATTCTATTTTATGTTTTATAATCAGTATTGAAACTAAATAAGAGTTAAGTAACATAAATTATGAAAGATTAGAATTGCCCATTCTGCTCTTTTCAAATGATATCTGTCTCTCTGACAAAGCAATTTATTATATATTTACAGATTGTTGGAACAGTTGTCACTTATCTTGTAATACTGGTCCAATTTGCCGGGATGCCTCCTCAAGAAAGAACAACACACAATGCAACAATTTCAGTAAACGAAACTCTGAACTAGTGTTTTCAGATTCTATCCCCCTTTGAGCGCAGCTAAAAATCACGTTACCCGTCATTGATATACCTAAACAAAGAAAAAGATGAATATAACATTAAAAAATTATTTATTGGACGAAAATGTTGAACGAAAATGTTGAACGAAAATACTTGATGAGTATTAAAAACGGCTCATTATCCATAACAGGTACGCAATTACAAAGTCTCACTAACTCATCTAGAGCTGTTTCCCTTTCCCCACTATAGCGTTCTACTAGCCAAACTTAATATGAATTCAGAGTTGGGCTCTAACATATTTTGAAGCTTTACACCAGTGCAGTACCGATTCAAGGCGTTTGAGTGCCTGGGGCCAGAAGCTCATTGACCCCTAACTTTATCGCTATTGAACAGCAAATTTCAACCTCCCCCTCACCCTCCCACACACCTCTTTCCAAATCTATCCAAAAATGAACCTATCACGGTGTCGCAGAGAAAATGACAATACAATAAAAATACGCTTATGTTACATATTTGTCTACGTTTGACGAAGTTGGAAAATTGTATTTAGTTTATGTAGAGGCGTCCACTTCCTGGCCAAAAATCAAACCAAAAATCAACAACATAAATTTGGCATCAAACCCTTAATTTCCGGCCCAAAATTTGGGTCTTGTTTACAATAGAAATTTTAAAACATACGTACCAATTGATTTATGACTGACTTTCAGAAACCCTGTGTTACCTAAACCGTAAGGTGAAATTCAAAATAGTACTCTGAACAGTTTCCTAAATCTTTAAGAAGAAAGCCTAGATCAAGCTAATCAGTCATAATTCATTAGCCCCCCCCCCCTCGGCTTTAAACGAAAAATAAAAAATACTAAGGACAGAAGTGAAGAGGGAATTACGTTTGGTTCCCCAGTTCGTATTGTAATGCACACCGAGCAAAGGACAGCCGAACAGTTAAGGGCTGGTCTCTTAACCAAATTAAATCCGAGATCGAATCTCATGAATGACCTGTGTAATGTGTACCCATGGGACTCGGGGTAAGGCTCTGACCGCTATTAACCCCATCAACACCATGTGGTATGCCTACGCAAGAGTAGTAAGACACGCATAAGCGTATAAAATATGGATGTAAGCCTTAAAAAAAAACTTGGTGCTCTAAAGGAAGAGATTCAAGAAAAAAACACGCAATTCATCAATATCGAACTAATGCGTATAAAAGCCTCTCCAGCACTCAACAACAAGTCGAAGTTTTTTTTACACATATTAATGCGACACTGTGTATTTTTCTTGTATCTGTCCCTGCAGAGTATTCAGTTTTTTAAGGCTTACATCTGTATTTTATCGGCTTAAGCGTTTTGTAATACTAATGTCTTTTATTTTTTTCTTGTAGATATATCCGATAAATTAAATAACTAGAATTGCCATATATGAGATTCACAATGTGAGATAAATGAAATGAACGGTTTTAGAGAAAAATTAATTTATTATTGGCTCTTACAGTGACTTTTCTTCAATTATATTGATTATACGTGCAGGATTGGTGTGGATTTTAGATAGACGGAATTAAGAACCAGAAGCAAGAATTCTAGTTGTGATTCAGTAGTTTAATTCATTGTTGTTAATCTTATTACACCTGCCAGTGGCAGTGGGCACTACCTTAGATTAGAAAGTTAACTAGATAATACGTCTCACTTCTTCCCGTCCTACGCAGACCTCTAGCAATAGTTGCGGCTACTAATACATCTGCTAATGCTTTTGCCTTCAAAGCAGCAGAAGGCAAAGCATTAGCAGAGGCATTAGTAGCCGCAACTACCACTAGAGGTCCGCGTAGGACGGGAAGAAGTGAGACGTCTAGTTAACTTTATAATCTATGGCACTACCGCGTCACAGCAAAACCTGTCCAACAGCTTCGTCGCATAAAGCAACTAGACATTCTAAGATGTTTGGTCGCCTTTCTCAAAGTAAGGCTATAAGAATAAAAACACGAACACAATAAAGCAATTTAAACCCATAAGTTTTAAGTACACTAAGACCAACCTATGGTTGCAGAGGAATACGTTCCTGGTATTCAAATGGCACCGTATTTGGAAGTATCAACCACTGATCTACCAGTTATTAAGAAGTACGTTTAGGCCGATCTTTGTCCAGCTCTTCATTGCTAGGTGTTGCTTCGTTACATCACCACTCTCGATTGTTTGGCTACAATAAAGTACCACTCTAGTGTTTGACGAAGTTTAGGAACCTTTGAAGTCTGGACCACTCCTCCTGAAATTGTATTGGACTTATCAAGAGTGCTGAACCTAACAAAGACAAAACTAGCGATGAAAAGCTAGAGACGGCTGTAACTTGACCTAACTTTTAAAAATATGGAGATCAGTGGTTGGTACTTCCGCCAATACGGCGCCATGTGTACATCAGCAGTAACTCGTTACTCATTGCTTGCTATTGTGGTCTTCTTAGTGCTAATGGGTTTTGATTGCTTTATCATGTACGCGTTTTTATTATTTAGCTTTATTTAGCAATAAAATACAACCACCTTCATAAAATTTAGGAGTTTTATGAGTGTTTTAATGGGCCCAACCTCTTGGACTGTTTTGTTACGATGTTTTTTTAGCAGTAAAATTGGTACTGTGACTATGTAAGTTAAAAATCACCATCGTTTGTTAATAAGAAATTAAAGATGTTGGAAGAATTGCAGTTTCATACCAAATTCGTTCCGCTGACTATTCGATTTTTGATGTTTCCTGTTTTCATGTTCATGAGTAATAAAAAAGTTAAATTGCTCTTTGTTCTCTCTGTAAAATAATTTATGTATGTATACAAGACTGAAACGTAAACCGGAAATTGGTTTCTTCACAATGCCAGTGCACATTCGTCAACACCGTATAAATTAATAGATGGACTACTAGATGAGACTCGATATTAGAAATGAATAGTACACTGTATAATCTGATTTTGCGCATTTCTATCTATCCTGTGATCTTTCTATTTAAACAGTACTCTCACGACTACTTTCTACTAGAATTATATATAAACAAATATTATGGTTTTATTTTTCTTAAAGTGAATTTAACAGTCGTTGGATGTATCCATAAATTGGGGTAATGTGAAGAAAGCGAATTTTAAATTTACTCTCACGTTGTGTAAGTATAGGTTATCGCCTGATTCCCGAGTGCTGAGAACTAACAATGTCGAGGGCCACAGGCACGAATGATTGTTAGTTCTTTCCCGAGGGAAGCAAGCGATAATTTATGTATCTACCGATGTCCGCATCTTTCCCCGACAATGAAGAAGCACGCAACTCCAATAATGATGTAATGCATGGAGTAGTCTAACAATGCAAGGCGGAAAGGAAAAAAAAAGTTTACTTTTGCGTATAGTGTTCTATTATGGCTTCGGATTTGGTATTCGAGAATTTTTTTGATTTGTTCATTGATGAAGATATTTAGGAACCGAGTATGGAATGGAATGTTGGAGATGGTTGTGTCGGAAGTCGGTGCACAAGATCGGGGATGAAGCCCCCCCCCCCCCATCCCGGCCCTTTTTCTTTTCTTTATTGTTCTTCTGGTAGACATAATCATGAAAAAGATGTATAAAAGAAATCGAAAACGTCCTAACAAAGTCTTTTTCGATGATCCGTTGCACAGATTAAGCCAAAATAAGGCACGTCCCAAAAAAAGTCTTCAGAAAAAGAGCCCCCATCCTTTTTTTGTTTGCTGTTCAGCGGGCGCCCTTGTCGGTGCGTCCCACATTTTACATGGAAATTAACCATCTCCACAAGCCGAAACTACAGTTTTTTAAAGAAAGTTTTAATGGAGCAACTTTAAATTTTCACAATTGGAGTCTTATTGTAATGAATTTTAATGCTAGAAATGTTACCGATATTGCCCGTTTTCAGAATTTATTATGGGGGGGGGGAGATGAGGCTTAATGGCGCGTCGACAGCTTGGTCATTAGCGCCAACCTCAGTCACAGTGCAGTGGTCCGGGTTGCCACTGCACCACACATTACAGAGATATTATTCAAACCCCTAATCTATATCTTGTCATACAGCTGTACCATTTATTATGGTGAAAAATAACTTGCCGTATAGAAAGTACATTAAATTTACACAATGGGACTTGTAACACGGGTTTCGTTACAAAAATGATCGAGTGCTGATAGTTCTCAGTACTGGTGCAGAGAACAGCCTTCGTTAATTGTTGTGTCCTACATCGTTGTAATCGAGTTTTCAGCCCCCGTTCATTGTTGTGTTCCTGCATCCTTGTATTGTTACAAGAGGGCTGAGATGAGGACATCGGTAGATAACTTGTAATATGATTGATATCTTCAATTGTTGACTAAAAACAAGTGAACTTAGGTGGCCTCCTGATAGTCAGGGGGCTCACGTGTTCCTGTTCAATTTGTTATAAAGGAACCCGTAATTAATTTCCACCAGAATGGGCAATTGTCACATTCAGTGTAATCAGTTCACAACATGGTAACTATTGTTTTCACTACAGTCGAACTCATGGTGCCAGAATGAGTGAGGGACACTTTTGTTAGGTATTTCCAATCATATTTTTCTAGGACTTTTTACATGTCACAATCGAAATGAGCACGAGGATGCTGCTAATTCGCCTCTTACTGACCCATCCAGCTAGAATGAATTTGAAGGCATTGCAAAAAGCTTAGGACAAATCATTATAATTGATTAAAAAAAAAGTTTTAAGTGAGAAATTAAAAGCGACGAGTTCAGACACTCATTTCAGGAACCATGGATTATATAAAAGACACTTACTCTTTCAGCACACTTTGGCACCATCGAAGACTGAAAAGACATAAATAAAACATTAAAGGCATAAGTTTCCTTCAAGAATGTGAATAATTTATATTATGTGCACACTGGGGTAACACACAACAACAAACAGCAGACGTCAGCGTTTTTAAAACAGTTAAGCACTGTTTATGTGTTTTAGATAACATAGAAAACTAGCGCTGTGCCGGAACAACAGGTATGGTAACAGATTTTCACGTAACTTCTGTTGGAATAAGCAACAAAAATCTATATTTAGCAGGGAAAAAACTGAGAAGAAACAGAGGGAAACAATGAATAGAAATACCAATCATGAATCGCACCTCTTCTTCTTGTATAATGGTGGCGAAGTGTAAACAGTTGTTTGATGGTATCTCCTGCAATATTGTATAGATCCGTTCTTCTTGCAGAAGATGCCATCAAACAACTGCTTCTACTACGCCACTATACAATCAGAAGAGGTACGATTCTTGATTTGTATTTATGTTCCGATTTTTTTCCTCGATGTATCCAGGGCCGAATTAAGCCTCGGAGAGGCCTGATGCTGAAGCGTCATTGTGCCTCTCCCCTCTCATGTCCCGCAAAAAAAGTATTTAAAAAAAATTAAAATAGTACTTTATTTTTCCCGTGACTGCGAAGCTTTTTTTTGTCCTGTGACCCCGTGCATTAGCACCCAAAGCATCCCCCTTAATCCAGTCCTGAGTGTGTCCCAATGCTAAATATAAATTATTTGGCTTATCGGAACAATACCGACTCTTCTCCGATTAGCTTCTCGTTGGGCTAGAATGATGTAAAATGATCAGCTGAACAACATTTTCCCATAACATTTTTGGGGTAAGGGCTTAGTTTGGCCGTCAGAAATTAATGAAAGCCTCACTCTTAGCACTGACAGACGTACAAGAGCCTGTTTTCTTCCATGTTCCTAGCCGATATCTTTTTCCCGTAAACAGTTCAGATAAGTGGGTTCTTATTGTCAGTTTAGTTTTGTTTTGTTGTTATTGTCGGTTAGGTTAGGCAGGTACCGGCTTATGTTTGGCGTTTCACTTGTAATGAACTGGTTGGGGTTTGGCGTTTCACTTGACGGACTTTGGCCCAGTTGATGCTTTCCTGCGCGGTGACGTCTGCCTCGAGCCTGCGTGCCGGCAACAAGATGGCGTCACAGCCTACTTCTCGTAGTGCTAACTTTGGACCTAAACCACGGCCAAACGGTGCGTTTGCCCCAAAAATGGAAGAGGAAAACATTATTCAGCAGGTAATTCTTAGTCCATTAAAAAAAATGGGACGGGAGTCGGTATTCTTCCGATGTTCCGATTATTTTTTTGCTTTATTCCAACAGAGGTCGTGCGAAAATTTGTAACCACACCTCTTGTTCTGGCACTCAACTATAGTCTTATTTTTTCCTAGAAGACATAAACTTTGTCCCGAAGTAAGATCAGGAAATCTTTAAAACTAAGGAAGGTCTCACATTAAATACAAAGATATCAACAGGAGCATCGTAAAGGAGGGATTTTCAATACAAATTCTGCCTCAGGTTCAACCAGCTATTCATAGTCGCGACCCCAATCGAACAGTTGTTGAACAAGTGAATGTTTTTACTTTGGTGGTAAATGTACGTTTAAAATATTATGACCTGTAGATTTCTTTTAAACGACCTGAATTGAGTATAGAGTTTTGTTTCTCAAGCGAAAACTGACTGGGGACGAAACTGTATGTGTGTGAGAGTTGCGGGAACTTACGCCTTCTGTTATTGCTTTGGTAAAATAACATTTTTGGGACGTTAAACCAATTCGCTAAGAGACCGGAAGCAAAAACTGCAGCTTCTTTTCCAGACGACCTTGTTGTAAGCGATGGAATATACAGGGAGAGTTACAGCGTGGATAATCCTTTTATGATCCTCTGATGTTGCCTGAACTCACCTTGTTAATTACTGGTGAGTTGTAAGCTGATGAATTTGTTGCACACTCATTTCATCGGTCTCTCTTTACAGGTTATTCACAAAGTTCAATTATTAATGTGACGCCTTTTTACCCTCTCTTTCTTCTCTATGTCATGATGGAGGGTAATCAATGTTTCAGAAAGATTGTCACCTGTGCGTGACCACAGTAATTGAATTGGCAGCCTGTGCCACGACGATCAGCAGTTTTTTTTAACGACATACACGTTTAAAACCAGTTATTTGTTTCCATGTGCAGTTGAGAACAGAATTCCCAATCAGAATAAGAACTGCAGTAAGAATATAACAGTCACTTAAAACAACTTTGAAAATTCCCTTTTAATTATCTGCATTGTAAACCGTAAAATTTTTTAAATCGGTTCATAGGTTCGATCTCTAGGTTGGAGCAAAATGTCTCAACAAGAACGATAACATCACCAAGAATATTTCACTCATAATGAAATAAACATGAAATGATAATGGGCCTTGTCAATACCTACATTTTCACTCACGAAATTTAAAATCGGCTCATTGGTTGATCTGTAGGGGACAGGAAAGTGATCCAAGAACAACAACAAGAACAAGAAGTAGTAACATTAAAGCAACTTTTAAAAGATGATGGTCCTTGTTAATACCAACATAGCGAAAAAAAAATTAAAATCGGTTCGCTCTCCATGAGAATAAAAGTCCCAACAAGAACCACACGAGCACCAATCGCAACAGCATTGTTAACAACTGCATTTACGTAAAAAAAATTAAAATCGGTAATTGGTTCGATCTTTAGGCAATGGTAAAGAGTGCCTACAACAACAACAAGAAATAAGCCCGTCCTATGAAGGGCAAATGGCTCAATTGTTGTTGTTAAAATTTGTAATGCAATAAAATGGTTATGACCCGACTCCAAATACCGATCTACGTTGCACTATGTCGGTAAAGCCCTAACCAGACTGGCTGCTCGCGGCTGCACGGAGTCGCAGTATGGTGTAAAAAAGACTTCAATATTGGTCCTTAAGGCAACACCAAGCATACGATTGCGGCAATTTTGACCTTGTACGCACGTAGTCGTGCATTGCTTCGCACGAAATATTCTTTTGTCTGGAGAGGCCTTTACAGGAGAAATGATTGGATTTGAAAGATTTACGTCTAACAGCATGTTCATGCTGAAGCTTACGTAAGGACCCTTACATAAATGGATGTAGGCTTTACAAAACGCTAATCCTCTAAAGGAATAGATTCAAGAAAAAGACCATCAGTTTCACACAATACATGTGGAATTTCTTTACATGTGATAATAATGGCTTTACATGATGATGATGATTATAGTGGGAGGATGATGGCTTACATGGCTTTTCTTTCATGGTACCAATGACCGACGGTGGCCACCCAACTTTAGAAACCAAAATTGAATTACAGCTTTTCAATTGATCCAATAAATGTGAAATCTGACTAACACGAAACTAGTTACGGATTGCTGCTGAGTTTTCAGCTAGTTGAAGTCGTGATATCAAACACAAAGCTCTTTCTCCTAGTTAATCCTACTGACTTTGGCTTAGAACGTTAAATTAAATACTTAAAAATTATGCAGTAAGCAGTTTCAAATTTTTATTTAAGCTACGAACTATCAGTCGGTGGGAATAACTTGGTGAAAGACCTTCGCTTTTACAACTTCAACTGGCGAGAACAAGCTTGGCGAGAATCCTTAACTAGTTTTTTGGAGGGAGATAAGCTCATACGATAATTATGTCGCTTCTGAACTTGTAATAAACAATTCCCTTAATAAACAACTCTCTTAGTAAACAATTCCTTTAATAAACAACTCT
>JAHWFP010018405.1:0-16399 GCA_023313725.1 Lithobius niger
TAATAGGGTTTATCATAGTTAGAGACAGAGCTACGCACTTTTAACTAAGGGCTGGTATCATGGTCACCGTTCGATTATTCCCTCATTTTCAACTCTGAACTGCTATTTCCTACATTACTAATTAAGGTGGATGACGCCAATTAGACTCATTCGAAAGATGGGAATGTATTCTTTGCATCAAGTGTAATTAATAGGGTTTATCATAGTTAGAGACAGAGCTACGCACTTTTAACTAGGGGCTGGTATCATGGTCACCGTTCGATTTTTCGCTCATTTTCAACTTTAAACTGCTATTCCGATGTTTGTAATTTAGGTGAATGACTTCAGTTAGGTTCATTCAAAAGGTTGGAATGTCTTTTTTCGAATGAATCTAGTTGTGGTCGTCCACCTAAATTAGAAACGTCAGAATAGCAATTGAAAGTCGAAAATGAGAGAAAATTCGAACGGCGACTGTGATACCAGCCTCTAGTAAAAAGGGCGTAGCTCGGTCCCTAACACTGATAAACCATTTTATTTGCCCTAGATTAAAGAAGACATTCCCATCTTTGGAATTAATCTAATTGGAGTCATCCACCTTAATTAGGAATGTAGGAAATAGCAGTTTAGAGTTGAAAATGAGGGAATAATCGAACGGTGACTGTGATACCAGCCCCTAATGAAACGGGCGTAGCTGGGCTCCTAACACTGATAAACCCTGTTATTTACCCTTGATGCAAAGAAGACTTTCCCACTTTTTGAGTGAACCTAATTGGAGTCAACCACCTACATTAGAAACGTCGGAATAGCAGTCGAAAGTAAAAATTGAGCAAAAAATCGAACGGTGACTGTGATACCAGCCCCTAGTAAAACGGGCGTGGCTCAGTCTCTAATAATGGTAGACCTTTTTAAATACACTTTATGTAAAGAAAACATTTTCACCTTTCGGATAAACTTAATTGGAGTCATCCACCTAAATTAGAAACGTTGGAATAGCAGTTGAAAGTTGAAAATGAGCGAAAAATCGAACGGTGACTGTGATACCAGCCCCTAGCAAAACGAGCATAGCTCAGTATGTAACAATGGTAGACCCTTTTAATTACACTTGCTGCAAAGAAGACACTCCCACCTTTTGAATGATCCTAATTGGAGTTAACCAACTGAATTAGAAACGAAGCAACAGTGGTTGAAAGTTGTGAGTTGGCAAATTGAGACATCTGTAGGCGTTAAGTAGGCCCAAATGACCAAAAATGACCGTTTTTCTCAAAATCGGTAGAAGATATGAAAAAAAAGTAATGGGACATACATTATAGAGTACATTATCACAAACAACTTTAACTCAACTATTTTTCTGTATTTTTCAAAATGGCAAAAATTGAGCTTAGATTGGGCACCATTTTGTTCCGCCATCTGTAATACCCAAGGATTCCAGCTTGGAACCATGCAGAATCTTAAAGTGCACATCCTTTTGAGTAAGTTCCAGCAATAAAATGCTTTACACCTTTCCGTGCAAGGTTCATTCAAATTTCTAACTATCTTCATTATTAACATTTTGTAATAAATGGAACATTAAAAAAAACAACAACATGAGATGAAGTCTTTACGTGATTCCTGGTTCCAAACACTTTCTATTTGGAAAATTTTTAAGTTAATCGAAGCAAAGTATGCATTTTACAAATTTCGTGAATAAATCCAAGATGGCGGCCAATATGGTGGCTTTCCCTTACTTACATTTCTCTAGACTTTTGATATGTTGTTGGGGATATTATTTCAGGTCTAAAAAACCTTACTTTATTTCTTTTACAAACTGAATGTTTAACCGATTTTTCACCTAAAATGACTGGACTATAAAGCAAAACGCTCTGAAACTTCACTGCTGCTTTATTCTATTTCGAGTTAAAACAATTATTTTGCTAATCCTAAGTCAACTGTAGTCATGTTGTTAAAAACACAAATGGTCTTATTATTTCTACAGCCTATGAATAACTTAAACGAATGTTACGACATCTACAGAATTAACGAACGTAGCAAACTCTTTCAAGTTCCATAACAATTGTAAATCCTGCGTTAGGCTGGGATGGCTAACTGACATGATTTTATATTAATTTGATTTCATCCTTAACACGATGTTCACCTACCTGGTCTACGATTAAGTTATAAGAACAAAAATATCCTCTTCCACAAGCTATTTCACAGCTAAGATTTTGTCCCTGTCAGATTTGGTAGCTAATATTATGAACAAATAAAAATAAGATGGCTGGGTTTAAAAGACGTCATCGTAATGAGATCTCAGCATTATGAGATGCCAGATATGTAAGATGCCTATCGAAGCACCTGCTTTTAAGATGCCGAACTGCTAAGATGGTGGAAACATCTTACAAAACGGATGCAAAATATTAAGATACCAAAGCATCTTACTTTAAGACGGCAATACCGTCTTACTGTAAGATACCAAAAATTTCTTTAAAATGGATGCAAATGTCACATCTTAGTTTAAGATGCTTATTTTTTTGCGTTAACTTATGCATAGAGAAGTGTAAGTTAACGTCATTGGTATACTTCAAGTAACGTAACAACCTTTTAGCAGCAGAGAGATCGAATCCTGATTAAACTAATTGAACTGAACAACCGAAAACTCCATACCTGGTCTACCAGTTGTAGTTGCAAGAAAACGTAATGATCCCACCACTTGCTTACATAATTTCCCATCTAAATGCTGGTAATACTCACAGGTACCCAAGCTTTAAGTTCTGCGGACACCAATTTAACTGTTGTGCACTCACTCACCAAAAAAAGTTCTAAGTTCTTGTTAATATAAGATTTATGACTTACGTTCTTGTAATTTTTAGGCATAGACCGTTTTGGATATAACTTCTACTATCTCTGTAAGAGAACTAAGTTTAGAAATTATATAGTCAATCTGTCAATCCTTATTTGCACATGAACCTATCGGCTACTTATAGATCAGCATGACATATACATATGCTTAATTTAGAAAAGTACACAGTGATCGTATTGTGATTAGGTGAGGCCACATTACGTGAGGATTTAGTTACAGTGTTGAGCCAGTTTTTCCCTGATTCTACCAACCCGTAAAGGCTTTTATTGTAACCGCAAACCATATCTTGCTCCCCTTGCTCCCTTTTTTGTAGAAGCCTGTTATTGGTGCCAAATAACTAACCCAGGTAACATCTGTGAAAAGGTAAGCCGTTACCATGTCCTTGCTGCTGCAACAGCCAGAATAGTGTAGTGCCTTACAACTGGGCTATGGGGCAGAAGTTCATTTTTAGTATGACCTGCTGCAACGTAGCGTGCCTTATGTTTCCATAGGGAATAACCTGGATTGAGTTATCTCACTAATATACCCATTTAGATTTACAACGTTAGCTGTTTAGGCGCGAAGGTCCTAATGAATTAAGTCCCATTTGCACAGCATTATGCCACTGTAGGGATTCTACAGATTCATTCACTTCATTCAGTGTTTGAAAATGCCAAATCTAAATGAACTGGCTTGTCTGACCTTAAGTTTTCTGACTGATGAGCCTGCATCGGTGTTCAAGATGATTGCAGATTTTTTCGTTTTTATCTCCCTTTTCGGGAACAAATCAAAGAGCTAACCCATTCCACTGTTGCACTACTGACTCGCACATTATTCTACCCCGCTGTAGGTTGGGGGTAGAATAAACCAAGTGTACCCCTGCGAGTTGTAGTGAGAGACTAAAAGGGAACTCAAGATCAAGATGTGTTTTTTATCTGGGTGTGTTGCCACCAGGATTTGGGCGTTCAAGGTGTTTGTGCGTCCTATCTTGGAATATGCTACACCTGTTTGGTCCCCCTACCTAGCCAAAGATATTGACCTCTTCGAGAAAGTCCAGCGCCGTTATACAAAATATCTCCCTGGATTCCGGGAAATTGCTTACCGTGAAAGACTTGTAAGATTGGGTCTGGAATTGCTTGAACTGTGACGTATATAAGCCGACCTCGTACTTACTTACAAGATACTTCATAATATAATCGGCATTGACCTTCCGTTTTTCGATCCTGCACAACGCCTTATTTGTACACGCGGTCACGAGTGGAAGTTGGCCATACCTGCATCAAACCTCGACCGTCACTGGCATTTCTTCTCGGTTCGAGTGGTCCCTATTTGGAATGCACTCAGTGTAAAGACTGTGTCTGCACTGTCGGTTTCGACCTTTCGTAGGTTGCTTGACGAGGAACCGCTTCACGTTTTTCTGAAACGTCCTTTACTCCCGAACACCTAATGGTTTTTTTTTCTTCTCACCAGCAATCCACCCCCTTCTTCCCTTTGGGAACTGTGTTGTGGTCCCAAGCAGATCCGTCTTCTTAAAATATATCATTTTTAAAAAATTTTTAATGGCACATAGGCCGCTTGCGGTAGTCCAGCCACCCTGTTTTATCAGGTTGACTTTTGTTTTATATTCATTTATATATATTTTTTAATTATTATTTTCTTTTAAGTGTTGACATATCCCACTATCTGGGTGCTTTAGTTCTTAGTATTCACCGTAGCATACAATTTTTTAGCACTGTTTTTACTTTTTAATTATACTGTATCATTTTGGGCCTTTTAACATTTTCCACACCCTTCCCATGTCCTGCACGTTTGGCGATGCCATCGGGGGCCTTCGAGTCCCTGGCAGGTCTCACCTTGGTGGTAAGGCATTCGTGTCCCCAAACCTCTTACCATCATCCATTCCTTGGCCGTATATTGTACACTGTGTTTACATGTAATTGCTGCTGGCTCTCAGCGACTACCCAGTCCTTGCTAGACCCTTTGCTATCGCAACAAATATTATATTATTTGCTAGTGAGCCCAGGGTCAGCTTGGCGGAGGGTTTGTGGTCCGACTTGAATACTAGTAACCCCAACACTGCAGTTTGAAAGTGCACATAGGGTGTGTTTGATAGGGGGAAGGGTGTTCAACACCTATCACAAGTATTAGCCAGAAAGAGTTAAAGGGACATCTGGACAAACTGGGCCCAGCATGCTGCTTAAGGATGTTTGGCAGTCCAAATCCCCTTTTGGGGTTTGATTCAAATTTGCTGGTCTGGCCATTGGGCTTTTCACCATTACCTCCAGTTAGTTGGCCGTGTGCTGCAACCCACTGAAGGCGGAGGTCGTGGCTTACTAGCATTGGCTCCTTACACTGGCCGAAAGAGGGCCATTGGTGTAGGGAGGCAACAATTCACTGTATCCATCCATATCGTGTACCCAAATTGTTTGGGTTATCCAGGGATGTGGTGTGTACAGCTTCTTTGGTGGCCTCGCCTTTCGGCATGCTTAGGCTGCATCTTCCTGAGATAGATGACAATGTTAGCTGTCTGGTGCAGGGCCCTGGTTATGCGGCTTCCGGCCCTGCATCACCTTAGTGCCACACAGGGCTTTTCTTTTGTTATGGACACACCAGCGCAAATCTTTATATGCTCTCCATGTCTTCCTCTACTCCCCTTTCACCCTCAATAATTACTTCTCCACACTAAAAAGCATCTGAGGACAGCAACTTCGATGGCTGAGCCGAGTGCCCTGTTATCAGAAGCAAGTAACAATCGGAATCAAGTCATGAAGTTCTTGGTGGTGATGGGCAAGGGCCGTGATGTCACACATGCCTGTTCCTGGTGCACAAGAGCTTGAAATGGAGCTGCAGGCTGGATAGGGTATATCTCGGCTTCATGCTAGGGATACCTTGTGCTGGTTGCAACTAATGTCCAGGTTAGAAGGCTTTTGAAATCGCTCGAATTGGGACCATGTCCAGTTCCTGTCCCTCAGCGTAATAGCTTGAACAGCAGCAAGGGATTCATGACATGTTTTGATTTGAGGAGTATGAGTAATGAAATCATCCTGAAGGTAGTTGTCTCATTACGGCTGTTAGGCACTTGATGAGAAAACGAGGAAATGGTGTCCAGACACCTTTTACCTTACCTTTGATATGCCAGTTGTACAGCAACACTTTACTGTAGAATACCTGTCTCCCAATGTTAGGTGCTATGTCTCTAATCCGATGCTGTGTCACTGCATTCAACACGTTGGCCATACCAAAAGCCTACCTGTGTTTGCTGCGTGGGCCATGAAGGCACTGACTGGGTTGCTGCACACTGCTTTGTCAGCATCAAACCTCTTCATAGGAATGCCGTGTACATGAAGAGGAGCAATAGATAAAAGTGAATGACGCGGAAGAAGGCCAAACTATAAACACGAGTGCTAATTCTATCCTTCACACACTGTAACAGTGTGCCAAAGCCTGCCAGTTTCATGCTCCTCTTGCATGGAGACATTAACAGCCACCTCGTACTGTTATCAGGCGGGGATCTAATGCTAACAACAGTGGGAGGATCATTGAAGAGTGGACGTAGAGGGATCCATTTGCATCTTGAATGATGGAGTCATGACTCATTGTAACCTGGACTGGGCAATTAGTTGGCTATGGACTTAACTTTTTGCTCGCTTGCTGCTCTACTTCACTTCACCTGGGCTGGTACTGTGGATCTGCATGGGAGCAATAACCATCCTATTGTGTTGACTGGAATGCAAGGCGGCAGCTGTGTCCTTCAGGCCTGCACAATGGGCAGTTTGTGACAGCTGCTGTCTTTCAGCCGGCTGTGGCGGACTTAGCTGATGCGGATGAAGTAGCAAATAATTTCAGTGATGTGGTCTATGCTCCGGCTAGCTCATGCTACGATTCCGTGCAGATTCACAACGCCAGAACGGGTGTTAGTTCCATGGTGGATGACTGCTTGTAGGGAGACCATTTGGGTTTGTGTGGATTGTGTTCATAAGGTCTGTCCAACTACTGCAAACTTTGTGTCTTTAAGCACTGTCGTGCACGCATTCCACAACTTACGCGTGTTTATATAGTGCAGCTTATGTGCTTATGGCAGCTTATGTCACAGCAGGTGAGGAAGAAGGTGTGCCAGATCTCAGGGAAGAAGGTGAACCAGGCCGCACAGTTAAGGGTAGCAAATGTCGTGATATCTACCATGCCGGATATTGTCCATTGTCTTCAGTTCGCATTTATGTGGGCTTTGGGTGACTGATAACCGTTCTAAACCTAGTTTACTCGAGCTGAAGCATAGGGAGGACGCTCATTTCCTTGACTTTCATTCTAACGGTCAGGAATATTATGACATACTATTTGCCAGGCAGGAATGCTTTTCAGCTTTTTGCCAAGTCGCACAGTTCCACTCCTGGCCCCAATGATGTCCACTATCAGCTGTTGAAGCATCTATATCTGCAGTTCTTGCTGGCAATCTTCACCAATTTTCCAACCAATCTTCACCAACCAATCTTCTTTGGTTAAGTCGATGACTTTGAATTAAAGGTTGGGAATCATCTTCAGGTATTACTACTTCTATTTAAATGCATTTACAAATATTAGTCATTTGGTTGTATGGCCCGTTTCGCACTTGTCATTGGCCCATTTATAGCAAATTCATCAGGGACTTGTTCATAAATCCCTACAATCAAAATCCCCACGACTCAGTATCCCCACGCCAAAATCCCCACAGGTATACATAATCCCCACAGCATACAATCCCCACAGGTACAGAATGCCCACATCTCAAAATCCCCACAGGTACAGAATACCCCGAAGACAGAAAGGAAAAAAAATTGAATATTTTGAATGTCTCACCTCAAGGTGGGATAGACTTTCAACAGCTTTATCACCAAGGTTAGACCTGCCAGGGACACAAACGTCCCCGATGGTATCACCAGTCGAGGAAAAAGAAGGAGAAGGGTGGATGGTGTTTAAGATGCTTGCAGGCTTCTGAGTTACGATATTCACACATCCCATTACCAGTACCCTCTGGTAAGCCTTTATTCGATATTTATTGACTAACAGAAAGGAAAGATATTTGCATGATTTTGCATTATTCAAGTACATTAATGCCCACACAAAATAAACAAGAATGCGTTCAATATTTATTGCCTCTAGATTTGTAATCCCCCCTCCCACCTCGTGGGGATTTTGACTGTGGGGATAAACGTCGATGAAGTTCCCATTGGTTGTAGATGGGGTGGGGGAAGGAGGGGCGCCAAAGGTGATATGAGGCAAAAAAAAATCTGGGAAGGGGGTGGGCAAAATATTAAGGAGAGGTGCCGTTCGTTCCTCTTCCCTACTAAATACACCAATCTGCATTCGATATTCAATTTTGTTCCTTTCCCTCTCCGGGTATTTTGTACTTGAGGGGATTTTGAGTTGTGGGGATTCTGTACAGGTGGGGATTTTGTACCTTTGAGGATTTTGAGTTGTGGGGATTATGTACCTGTGGTGATTTTGAGTTGTGGGGATTATGTACCTTTGGGGATTTTGAGTTGTGGGGATTCTGTACCGGTGGGGATTTTGTACCTTTGGGGATTTTAAGTTGTGGGGATTATGTATTGTACCTGTGGAGATTTTGAGTTGTGGGGGATTATGTACCTGTGGATATTTTGGCGTGGCAATATTGAGTCGTGGGGATTTTGACTGTGGGGATTATGAACCAGACCTATTCATCATTAGGTGCCCAAATTTTCACCTTCCCATTCCCATGGTGTACGTGAATAGTGTTAAGAGTGTAAATGTTTTAGTGTTAATGGCAAATTACATATCACTTCTGGCTAGTAAACATTTCTGTTAGTAATATCGCAATACCTTTACAGATTAACTTTACTGTGCCTTGGTTTGTTGCTTTAATTTTCCCGCTAGGATGTACAAAAAGAAAAGGGAAAATATTTAGAAAAATGAATTTTGGGTAATGGTTAAAAAAAAAAAGGAAAGAAAAAGGGAAATGTAATAAAAATGCATTTTGTGAGATGGTTAAATAAGTAAAAGGGAAACAAGGGTATAAAAAAAGGGAATAAAAGGAAAATCTAGAAAAAGGCATTTTGTGACGTGGGTAAACAAGGATCCAACAAAAAAAAGGCAAAAAGTAAAGCAAAATTTAAGAAAACGCAATTTGTGAGATCAATAAATAAGTAAAACTTAAAAAAGGCTATAAAAAAAAAGAAAAACATGCAATTTAACAAAAATGTATTTTGTGAGATGGTTAAATAAGTAAAATGTAAACAAGGATGTAAAAAAAAAGGTAAATGCGTTTTGTGAGATGATTAAATAATTAAAAATTAAACGAAGACGTAAAAAAAAAAGTTTGGAAAAGGAAAATTTAAGAAAATATGTATTGTGCATAATACGCAAAAGATAAACCATGGAATAAAAAAAAAAGAACAGGAAATTTTAAGAAAAAAGTAATTTTGCTAGACTGTTAAATAAGTAACAATTAAACAAGGATGTAAAAAAAAAAGGGAAAATGAAAATTTAAAAAATTCAATTTTGTTAGATGCTTGCATTAGTAAAAGATTAACAAGGATGTGAAAAAAACATAATTGGATTAAACGCGAAGTAAAGCACGTAGGCGTGCATAACGAACTACAATAAAATATTCTACTATTTTGATTTTTGTCACCCTGGTAACTCTGACAGGAAAACCAGTTGAATCCAGTGCACCTCCCATTAGCACTGGCCTGCCATCCAACAACGACCAGCATTGGAATTTTTTTGGCGATAGTAACCTTTCATAGTATTTCGCATAGAGGTTAAATGTTTTCAGGAACACTTCAGTTGAGGAAAACTGAAAGCTTTCAATCCTCATTTTCCTCGAATCCAGCTAAGTTTTGTGTTACTTCTTCCTCAATCCAGCATTTTCCGTCATCCTGTCGGTATTGTGCTATTGTGATTACGATGACGCATGGCACATTCTACCTGCACGTAGGCGTGTTGCTATGACCTTTACAACTAAAGACACGTGGAGAGGGATACTTCCGCTTTCAAAAACCCATTAAACAAAATGTGTGTGCAGCATATCGGCAAGGATTCATCGTCAGGCCGTCAGTTTATTACGAATGCCTTATTTTAAACGAATTTTTTTTATGGAATCAACATTTCGTTATATTTTGCGCAAACACATCTGTTTGTGTTATCTGGGTATGTGATACTGGGCCGCCTTTCGCTTTGGTAGCACAGTAGATGCAAGATATGTTTTTAATTTTTTTTGTAGTCTTACGTCATTTAACTCAAACACCAATACTTGTATACGGTATTGCTGGTGCACTAAAAAGCACAGAGTAGGATTTACGGCTACATAAAAAAAAATGCACTTCCCTAAAACCAGTGAAACAAGAAAAAAAAACTCTGTAGGGTGCAGTATTAAAACGACGCCTACTTACTGATGTTCAGGTCTGGCCTGGCTTATTCTTTGTGTGTTGGAGTTGAAAGTTTAAAACAGGCTCACTCCAGTAAGCACACGAGCAATACGAGACACATTTTGTAAAAAGTTACTGTAACGTATGGGTGGCAGCAGTATTGAAGCCCGAGTTCATACATTGATTCTTACTCGTGTGCTTACTGGAGTGCTCAATGAGCACACCAGTTTGTATTAGTACTGCACCTTTCATATTTTTACTTCTCTTTTCTTTTATTTTAAGGCACTTTTTAAAATGGACCCTTGCATCCTGCATTTAACTATTTTCAAGTCAGAACAGAAATTTGGACACATTTCATGGCGTACTCGTTATCAGATTATTGTGCGCAGTGCATGTAATTTAAAACCTTTACAAAATATTAAAAATTATTAAAGCCGTTTTGCGTGTGGACTGGTAACAGGGCTGTCTCTTTGAAGTGTTTTTATTTCTCTTCTAGGATGAAACCCTGACTTCCACTTTTCCTTGGCAATGCTCTGAATCTGAACAGATGGCATTACCCATTACTGTTTCCTATAGACGATTTTTGCCATTTCAGAATCAGAAATTTTATTCAGTAGAACACTAATACAAATACGTGCTAGATTCTAGTTCTGTATGTGCACTGAAAAAAGGATACAAAAACGGAACAGAGGTGTTTCATACAAAAAATAAAAGAGAAAACAAAAACAAAGCAAGTTCTTAAACACATCCATCCATTCCTCGTTTAGTAACCATGATTCGTTTTTTACTTCATTTCAAGGAGTCTTTATTTTTTTTTAAGTTTGTTTGATATAGAATCAAATATTATAGGACATGGTTTTTAATGTTTTTTTCCCCGTTATTACCGGCTAAAACTGGTAAAAACCAGCAAGCCGCTTCATACGCGTATTTTCACAGTAAAACATATTCTTTTCACAATATCTTAAGTTAAATAAGTAAGTAAGTTTATTACAATAAACAATTGCAGTATAACAATAGAGTATGTGCCCACATCCCACAAGAGCTGATGCCCGTGTGTGGCATGTAGGGTCCCATACAAGAAATTATAAAACAAAATATTGTATAAAAAGAAAAAGTCGCTGCAAAACTTTAGTGACAACATGTAATTAATGATAGAATTATTTAACTATAAACATAAAACGAATTATAAAATAATGGGAAGGCAATGGGTTGACAAGGTAAGACATACTTATTGCGAAAGAGAGTTCAGCTTACAATTTTGAATAACTTTAAACCAAGAAAGGCGATGGAACCACCTTGTGCACCGCTACTAGCATGCAGTACAGTTGCAGATGGCGCCGAGCCAAGGCTAATACCATGAAGGCCCCCCCCCCCCCACCGCCTTCCCAGAAAGAAAAAAAAATGTTTCCAAACGAGCTTTGAAATGGTTAACACCGGTAGCAGCCATGACACAAGGTGGAAGTGAGTTTCAAAGTAAGACAACTCTTCAGGGAAAAAGTGTTTCCTAGTGGTCAGCTTGTAATGGTTGCTAAGAAGCCTGAGGTTGTGACCCCTGGTGTTGGTAAAAGCAAAACAGAAAAAAATCGGCAGAATTAAAATCATTAGATCGTTTAAAATTTGGAAAGTTTGGGTGAGATCTCCAAGAATCTCTCTTGTTACAGCCGAAGAAAGTGTGAGGTGGTTAAGACGATTCTGATAAGGTTAGGTGCCATAGAGGTCTACAATGCTTAGTTAGATGTCGCATTCAAGGCATGAGACAAGCAAGTGCGGACCTGAAAGAGAGTGACGAGAGATGTCAAGCACAATAGAGCAGTGACACGACGTAGTATTATTGTATATAACTCTATGTGGACCTTAATGGGTTAGCTGCAAGGGGCACTGCAGAGAGAAACAGAAGGCGTCATACTGAAACCAATGCTGTGAAGAGTGATTTCTTAGACTTAAAACGCGCGATTCTTGTTGTTAGAGAAAACGTTATTTTAAGCCGAAGGAATTCGCTCTTCCGTTGTTTTTCCCTCCGTTTTTATGTGATGCACCTTGTAGTTATGCCCTCCAAAACCCATACTGGTGCCAATATGGCGGCAAATGTCACTGCTCTATAGGCTTGTGTTCTTTTTTTTGTCCTTAGGGTTAGGTAAGGTACGCATGTTTAGTTGTCGTTGCCACGGTCAGCGGATGGGTCAGCCACATCCTCCTTATGGCGTTTTTCTCTCATTGCTCTTATGTAACCAGAGAAGCAGCGGGAGGCTATGCTCGAGTCTACTGGGACTCGGGATCGCTTGATGGGGCCTAGCGTGTTAGATTGGCGGGATGGCCAAAGACAAGTCGCGCAATCGGGCACACCTATGATGGAGGCTGTTAGGGTATGGTAAGACGATCGAAGTGGCTGGGACTCGTTGACTAGGCCAAGGAATTTCACTCGTTGAACATGAATGTAACGAATTTTTTCCTTCATTGTTACGGCTTCATTGTTAAAATGTTTTCCTTCATGTGCATCTAATGAAATTCCTTAGCCCAGTCAGTGGGTCCCACACACTTTGACCACTGCATGCTTGGAAATTATTTTACCTTTCTTTTCTTAAGATGATCATTGTTGTGGCTGCAACATTATTTTCAAACTCATCGAATCTTCTTCCATGACACGGTTAGTTAAATGCCAGTAGTGGACACCGGATTCGACTGGTAGCAACCTGTCAGTGTGTCACTGCCAACGTTGACCAAATCCCATAACTACAGAGTGATTGAGAGTGTTGCGACAAGGCTACTCCATAAAAAAAGTAAAGGCCCAAGGGCTGATCCTTGGGGAACACCTGAGGTAACTGGAACCAACTACTGGGACTACTGCAAACGTGTTGGCAGTGATTGTATAAATTAGTGTGTAGCTAGGAGAGCAACTCGTGGGGAAATCAAGGGTGTGAACCTTGATATAGTGATTGTATAAATCAGATCAGATCACAGCCAAGAGATCAAAGGCGAGGGGGGAAACCAATGGTCTGAACCTTGGTAATAAGTTTGATATGCGATATGGAGTCATACGCCTTACTGAAATGAGGGATAATTATAATGATGTTGAATTGAACGTCAATGTCAGTATATTGAATAATGGAGTTGCACATCCATAGCTAGTTGCTGGAGCAAAAGCGTCTGGGAAGAAAACCATGCAGTGAAGGAGAAAGGTATGTTAAGGTCATTGCAGATTTTCAGGAGATCGTTGTGAATGTAACGTTCTAAGAGTTTATAAGCGACGGGTAGTGGGTTGATAGGTCGAAAGTTGGCAGGTGCAAGCAACCAGTTTTATGGATATTAGAAATGTTTGCATCTATACAGCTAGTGGGGAAGACAAACGTTTGGATAGAAATGCTGAAAATCGTGTAGAGTGAGACAGCTAAGATGGTGCACAGTTCTTTAGGAAGGCTGGGGCGGGCAGACACCATCCGGATCCCAAGATGTATGTACATAATAAAAGAGTTAGGCCAGAAGTAGAGAAGGAGGATGTGGAAGAAGAGGAAATGGAACACGTGGGTGTGACGTCATTGCCATCTGTGTGGATCGGAAGGAGGTGACGTTATTGTTACCCTCTGTGTTTTGGTAACCGCTTGCCTGATAGCAAAAAAGTAGCAATAATCAAACGATTGTTGATGTTTGGAGCTCTACTCTCAGTTGTTGCAGATGTTTCTACTTAACTGGGTGAAGTTCGTAATGCTCTGTAATGCATAATTTTCTGGGAACCAACTGTGCGAAATGCTTAATATTTACAAATTCTGATATAAGTTTACGTTTCTCCGCTAAGTTCGACACTGTTGTCAGGGGATGTTTTGGGCTACAAAATATCCTGGATACGTAATGCCGTAAGATGAGTAATTTCTTGGGAACCAAAGTATGATTCGAGCAAGCTAAACTCTACAAGCTTGAAATTCGAGCAAGGAAGCCGATCTAACTTAACAAAACAGCTTTTCAAAACTTCTGTTTTGTCATCCTTTTAAAAAATATCCTGGGTTTGCAGTACCCTGGACGCGTAATTTCGTGGGAACCAGTTAAACTGGCATAAATCAGACCAATCTCTGCAAGCTATGTGTTAATTTAGACAGTGCAGACCTGGGATGCCCTAGGATACAAACTGTCCTAGATACGCAACACCCTGGGTGCGTAATGTCGTGGGGAACCAGATAGACTGGCGGAATTTATGCCGGGGACCTCTAGTCATAAATAAAGTGAAGGAAATAAAGATTAAAAATAACCTTTCCCAGGTTGTAGATGGAAGAAGAAAGAGGAGGAGGCAGGATTGAAGGAATTAGTACCGAAGAAAAGAAATTATTAGGAGTGGAGGCAATATCAGCTTCTCCTAGAATTTCTATCTGAATTTTGTGACAGTTGGTGGGAGTGGCTTTTTTGGTTCCTATTAATGTACTTGAAGAATAACTTGGGACGACGTTTGGACTGAAGTATAACCATGCTTTCATTTAAGTCGTGGGGCTTGGCGAATTCAGCAACGGCAGCATTAGTTGCAGCTCTAACAGCTTCAAGATTGTTGAGTGAAGGAGCGCTTTTGATGCAGCTGTAGGCCTATTTTATAATTAACTGAAGAGCGAACAGTATTACTAAAGAGGAAAGGGACTGTAACCTTGGTTAGTTAATGGTATAAAGTTAATGATACTATCATGAATAATATCATTCAGAACAGAAAGTTGAGAGTCGGTGTCAAGTTGGTCTAATTCTGAAGCAATATTAATACCGAAATTAAGGAAGTTGTGGTCACTACGGCAAGCCAAAAGTAACGTGATGACAGGTTGGAGTAATTTTGGAGTGTTGGAGAAGAGATAATGAGATCGAGAGGACTGACTTCGATGCCTTATTGACCTAGTAATATGTTGGCAGAGATCAAAATCTTGGAGGAAATCGAGGAATTCCGAAAAGGCACTGATTTCGGATTGGGTAATAACGCCGCATTGTTTCCCATTCCCTGGAAGGGTTCGAGTTAATGTAGAGTGCAGCACCACCATGGGTGCTACCAGTCCTGTCACCCCGACATAGAGCATAGGCAGGACTATTCACCCAAGGAAGAATCAGTAGACGGAGTGAAGAGGATTTTTGGTAATTCCGATAATGTTGGGTTATTCAGTTGTGATACATGTTTTGTATTTATTTGGAAAACCTGTGGAATTAAAATAATCAATTGTGAGAGGAGGGAAAATTTCGTTCAGAACGGACTGAAAAATGCGGTTCAGTAATAGGACCAACTAAACTTTCCAAATCTGATTACCTGATTCATATACATTATCACTAACACAAAGTCGTGTTTCCTGATCTCCATTACTCACCCGAGCGGCTCAAGATTTCTTTTCTCAAGATTTCTCGTGGTGATATTTGGGATAGCTACCGAATTCTCATAAGGATGTTTGACAGAAATTATTAATCGATTTACTGCAGTTTGCTTGGCTGCGGGACACTAAGGAGGCTTCCTGACTGCAAAGACAAGGTGGATTATTTGTGCGGGCATGGGAAGCATTCTGGGGTCTCTGCTGCCTGGCCCTCAAATGTGTTACCTTAACCTCTTTGGGCCAAACGTTAGAGCACACTCTAATATCTGCATGGTGTATGTCGGTGGTAACGCAAAACGGGGATTAAGTTGGGTGTTTTGGTTGGATCTAAAAACACCAACAGAAAAGCCAAGTGAGTGTATAGAGAGGTTTATGATGTCCCGTTTTGGTTGTAGTTGAATGCTTTACAGTGGCACCGGCTGTAATGGCCTGTCCAATAACTAGGTGTTCCTCTGAAAGAGTATGATGCCTGGGGATATACTTAGCAGCGTTTGAATTCTCTGTGGATTCGCGGCAGTTTAGCATTTATTATGTTTTGAATAAACGGTTTTTTTTTTTTTAGATAAGTATGTTTTAAAAACTTTAACTGTGTCATCTGCTTGTGTTGTATG
Source organism: Lithobius niger (assembly GCA_023313725.1). Taxonomy (NCBI): domain Eukaryota; kingdom Metazoa; phylum Arthropoda; class Chilopoda; order Lithobiomorpha; family Lithobiidae; genus Lithobius; species Lithobius niger. The sequence goes on from JAHWFP010018405.1 coordinate 16,106, forward strand.
GAGATCAGTGCTATATCTGAAAAGTTGTCTTAGTGGGTGCGTGGAGTTTAGAAGGTGACGGTGGCACTATCGGACATTGGAATTTACGTAAGAAGGACCAAGAGCTGCTGAGGCAAAAGCTGTGACCCTCAGTGGGCCTTAAGTTGGACAGACTACACTAGGGACGAGCACCAGCCACGGCTCTAGTAGCTATGTTTCCATCAGAGCTTGAGAGAATGTGATCCAGCGTGTTATAGTTTTCGTTTAAGTTGTTGTACAGCTGAGTTATTAAAAATGGCGGAGTTTGTGGTCTGA
>JAHWFP010018409.1:0-11039 GCA_023313725.1 Lithobius niger
ACGATAATGGTAAGAGAAGAGAAATAAAAGAACTGGAAAACCGAGAAAGTAGCAAGAGACGCAAAAGAAAAATTATTCTGGTTTTAATGTCGTTTTCAACTGCTCACTTGAGGACAGAAGGGTGATTTTGCGCAATTTTTCTTAAGATCTATTCGAGCAGTGAAGGTTCTGTGGTTGATCAGTAGCGATGGTAAAGAGAGAATATATAAAAAGACAAATAGAAGAGATAAGAAGAGAACATGCCTAGATAGATAAACAGATAAGATATATAGTATATGAGAAAAGAAGAGTAGAGAAGATACACAAGAGCCAAACAGTTAAAGAAGGAATGATAAAAAAAAATTAAGAGAGAAGATGTAGGGTAGAGAAGAATTAAGACGACAAAAAGAAGAGAAGAATAGAGAAAACAAACAGAACAGAAGGGATGAGGAGATAAACTTATAGAAGGTAAACAAAAAAAGAAGAGAAGAGTATAGAAGATAACAGAAGAGAAGGGCGGAGGAGAGATGAGTGTGGAACATTAAAGAAGTGAAGGGACGAGAAGAGTAAATTATAGAAGATAACAGAAGTGAAAGGATGAGGAGAGAATAATATGGAAGATAAAAGGACGAAAAGGGATGAGAAGAAAAAATTATAAAAGGTAAAGAAAAGAGAATAGAAGAGTATAGAAGATAAACAGAAGAGACAAGAAGAGGAAAGAAGAGTATGGGAGATACACACAAGAGAAGGGGCGAGAAGAGAAAATTATAGAAAATAACAGAAGCAGAGGGATGAAGAGAGAAGAGTATGGAATATAAACACAAAAGCGAAGGGGTGATTAGAGAAAAATATAGAAGATAGCAGAAGCGAAGGGATGACGAGAGAAGAGTATGGAAGACAAACAGCAGAGAAGGGATGAAAAGAGAAAATTTTAGAAGCTAAACAGAAGACAATAGAAGAGTATAGAACATAACTGGAGAGAAGGGACGAGTATAGAACAGTATGCAAGATAAACAGAAGAGAAGGATGAGAAGAGAAAATTATAGAAGATAACAGACGTGAAGGTATCTGAAGGGAAAATTATAAAAGGCAAACAAAAGAAAATAAATGAATATAGACGATAATTGAAGATAACAGACGAGAAGGGAAGAGGAGAGAAGAGAATGGAAGATGAACAAGAGAAGGGAAAAGGAGAGAAAGCTATGGAAGATAAACAGAAGAGAAGGGATGCAAAAAGAAAATTATAAAAGATAACAGAAGCAAAGGATGAGGAGCGAAAAATGTGGAACATAAACAGGAGAGAAGGTATGAGACGAGTACAGAAGAGTGCAGACTGAAAATACAGAAATTAACAGAAGTGAATGGATGGAAAGAGAAACAAAAAGGAAGCGAACAGAAAAGAAGGGGAAGGTTACAGAATGAGAAGGGAACCGATAGGGTAATTAAAATGGCCGTCATCGGGTTAGTGGTCCCAAATGCGGTCAGCTATACAAACACCATCACCACCAACTTCCAGGAAAACAAAGAATTCACCAACTGTTTCAATCAAACCCCATGCCGCACGGGAAATTTAGGCTTTTAACAACAACAACAAAAATAATATTACTGTTGTTTTTTTTAAAAAAAAGCTCGATTAGAAACTGTTTTATTATTGTTATTATATTTTAGTTTTTTGGCAGAGAGGCTTAAAATGACATATCCTCTCTTTATTTTCTTGCATCCCACGCGTATGCTGCTTTTGCAACATTTGTAAAGGTAATTCCTCCCGGTTAACTTTCCTGTACAGCTCAGTTTTGCAACATTACTTTAGATGCGTGTAAATGTTGCAAAGGCATTCATTTTCTCATTTTTCTCCTCGTGAGAAACTGTGTTGTTACATTCACGCTAAACTATAAGTAAACGTTGCAAAAGCTATTTTTCACAGGATACTCGCATATATGAGAAGGTATGCCCCTTTAAGTGAGTGCAGCAAAAACGTCTTATAAAAGAGAGGGAAAAAAACAAGAAAATGAACGCGTTTGCTACATACATACGCTTGGACAAATATTGCAAAACTGAGTCTACAGGCACGTCAACACGGAGGCAGGCACTTTTAAAGACAATTTGTCAAGTCAGGAAAATTATCAATCTCTCCACGGTAAGCCTCCTAATATTAGCTCAAATTTGTTACTTTGAATAGGCCTGCATTTCTTGGTGTAATCAAGAATACAATATTTAACGCTTTTGTTGAAGGATAGTGAGCACCTCGATAACTGTATCTTTAAAGCAGCCTTCTACCTAAATCTAATCCGCGGGCAAATAACCCCCTTTTTTCACGAAATGTCAGGATCCAAGTCTGTCGGATCTCAGGCGTCATTCGGATCACGTTTTTAGCCGGCTGTGTTTCGGTTGCCCGGACAAGTTTTTGCGTGCGGGTTCCTGATGTTATATAATTAGCCGCAGCGAGCGCGACAGCGCGAGAGAGACACGTAATTTGGAAAAATGCGAAAAATTAAAAATCATCACTTTCTTGGGATTTGGAAGGTCCGCGTAAAATAAGTTATATGTGGCCGGTCCATAAAAAATGAAAGCTCTAACCAGACATAAGAAAATTTCGTGCGAAGCGATGCGTTACTACGTGCCTACAAGATCAAAATTGCTGCAAACGTATGTGGTTGGTATTGCGCTTATTGGTCGATTTTGACGTCTTTCTTACACCATCTGTCCATCTCACGTCGTGATGCAGCCGTGACCGGCCACTCTGGTTTTATTTGGCCTTTAAGCCTAAACCAGACCGGCAACACGCGTCTGCATGGTGTCGCAGAACGGTTTATCAAAGGCGTCAACATCGGTCAATACACGCCAAACCCACTGCTTGAGTGCAGCAATTTTGACCTTGTAGGCACGTAGCAACGCATATAGCTTCGCACGAAATTGCATTCAGTCTAGTTACGGATTTACATGACGGGTTAGCCACACATTCTGTGCTTGTCCAAACAATTCGGCACATCTCCTTTAGGCCCTATCGCGTAACGGTATCATACTTACGTCGATGGGTATGAAGAGGGCGGCCGACTAAAACTGGCCATTATGTTGTTATCTAATTCATTCCCGAGAAACGAAGTACATTATTATCTACTTATCTTCACTAAACATTCGAAGAAATTGGCCGTTACGCATGCTAGTCAGAATGTTAACATATAAAGAGGGAGAAATAAATAGACATAAAGAGGCCACGCCATCACTTAAAGCAGAATCGATTTTTTTCTTCTTTTGTTTGTTGTTGCTTTTTTTTAATCCGATGGGAAGGAAGCGTAACCCAGTAGCATTAATGAGTTAGACGACAATGACATTGGCTTTATTTATTTGCTTTGATTTTTTTTACTTGTTTCATGGAGCACGTCAGCTGAAGAAACTGAACGCTTGTGTTGTGCAGCTGAAATGGTTAAGTTGTTGTGAACCGTAACATCCCATCATGCAGCAGAACGACATCAAAACAGGACGGAAAGCCAATCGGCTCAAAAGGGGTAAATCAATACAGATGCGAACCTATTTACGTTGCCTTTTGGACTTATATGTCAGACTACCTGAGCGGGGAATCGAACCCACGACCTTTGAAACCAAAGGCCGAGGTCCTACCGCTGACAGCATGGCTCAGCCTTATAGGACTGCATGGTGTCGCAGAATGGTTTATCAAAGACGTCAACATCGGTCAATAAACGCCAAACTCACTGCTTGAGTGCAGCAATTTTGACCTTGTAGGCACGTAGCAACGCATAGCTTCGCACGAAATTGTCCTCAGTCTAGTTACTGACTTACATGACATGTTAGCCACACATTCATACTTGTCCAAACATTTGTCTCGAAGGTCGTGGGTTCGATTTCCCGCTCAGGCAGGCTGACATATACAGGTCTAAAAGGCAATGTGAATAGGTTTAAATCTAAGGTTGGAACTAGCCCGGTGATTTAAACCGCGAAACCTACAGTCACAGCAGGGCCGGAAGATTATCCAGAGTAAATAAATACAGATGCAAATCTCTCTCCGTAATTTTTGGACGTAAATGTCAGACAGCTTGAGCGGGGAGTTGAACCGTCATCTTTGGAAAATAAAGGCCGAAGCCTCAGCAACGTTCACAACGACACAGTATGGCTTCAGGCTTTGGTCTCAAATTTCAAGGGTTCCATTCCCCATTCAGGTATTCTCTCATTAAGGCCAAAAGGCAACCGGGGTTTGCATCTGTATTTTTTTAACATTGCACTGTTCAGTAACCTGCCTTTCCGTATTGCCTTTCTGTTATGTAATGTCCAGAAGAGTTATATCCCACAAAAGGCTGTAGTCTCACAATACCGTGTAAAGATCGGGAAGAGACTTTTCCATGATCCCCTTTCTGGTATTGGCCAAGCTTTGATCGACTTATTTCAATAATTAAATTGCTGGTCGCAGAGTAACGTACGCCGGTCTGGGGAACGCCGTGTTATCACATTGTTCTGTTTGTTGTTGCACCGACGTTTGTTTCTGTTGGCCCAGAATTTGATTGTTCAGCGTTTTCCGTCGATAATGCATGTTGTAATATTTCGTTAATAACTGTTTGCTACTACTAACCGAAATTATACCCTTCACATTGCCGGGCGTCGCTCTTTTTCAGTGCTACCGTGCAAATCATGAACACGCTCGCCTTTTTTTATTGGAACCGTGACATTAATATGTATTAGGCTTTTAGGCTCATTAAAACTTCAACTTCAACTTAATATGTCCCCCTCTTCTTTATTGTTACCGTGAAAGGAATGAACATGCGCGCCCTATAGCATTAATATTCTGCGTTTGGATTGGTTGTCACAATGACTGCTATCCCCGTCTGCCGACCCACGCCTACGGTTCAGCGCAAGCGAAATATACCTACATACAGCAGTAAAAGTATACAGATTCCCTCACAGGTTTACCACCACGTTATTTTCATATTGTTAATTATTCATACGGCGTACAGGATTGTTGTGTCGGAAAGTGGAGCACGCCAGTTGTATGCCTTATTTACAGGAAGCCACTTTTACAGAAAGTTGTATAAAGTAACACCTACGCAGTTTATATGTATTGCGGTCAGCGGGATGAAAGAAATCCGAGGTGGTTTATGTTCGGGTAAAATATGATTATATTAAAGGATTAAATCGGAATTTTTTTTTAATTTTTTTTTGCTAGGTGGCAAGTCTTTTAAATTACCTCCTCTCAGCTCGCCACGTCTAAACATGCATACGTATGGGTGGTTGTCGTGGGGCGTTGGACGAAAAGCTAACTGGAAAGTCGTCTAATGGGATAACTGTCTAATATCTGCCTAAATAAAAATTCTGGAAAATCATCTAAACGGAATTTCGTATAATGGATAATCGTCCAACTGGACAATAATATGGCTGCGGTTTCTGATGTTATATGTATAGCCGCAGCGAGCGTGGCAGTGTGAGCGAGGCAGGGAAGTTAGATGGTTTTCCATTATACGAATTTCATGTTAGACGATTTTCCATTGTATTGTTGTACTGTATAAGTCCTTCCAATTATACGATTTCCAGTTAGACGATCGTCCCTCGCCCCCCTGCTGGTTTCCTAATGTGAGGCTTCTGTGGATCACTCTTAGATCCCTTTTTTAGTTTTACCAGATCGGCAGAATGACGTAGGAATCTCCAAGATAATTCTACCCCTTCTTCCACGACTCGTTCTGAGATGCTAACAGAAGATAAGGGAAGAGGAGAGAAGAGTACATGCAAGATAAACGGAAGCAAATGGTGAGAAGAGAAAATTATGAAAGATAACCGAAGTAAAAGATGAGGAGAGTGACCGTTTTTACTTTTGCGGAAAAGGTTAAAAATTACGGTCCGTTATGTTTTCACCTAATACAGCTGTGTGAAAATATCAACTGTGCTGCGAATAGTCGTAAGAAAGTGTTAAGTCAAGGCCGACTGGGGAAAAATTTCCATGTCGTGTCTCCCGGCTCCACACCATTTCTCGCGTATGCCGGACAGGGTGACCACATGACATTTTGGGAAAAAAAACAAGCGACCAAAGAAGAAAACCATTTGGGACATGGGATCTGGGGATTCCCTTACCACGCTGATATTGTAAATTCAAAAAAATCATCAGATTTTTATAAAATTGCCAGGGTGACTGGAATTCACATGACGGGGACGCAGGCAGGGTTTTCTGAAGAGGTTTTCCACCAAATAATTTTTGCCGACTCTCCTTCCAACCAGGAGGTCTGGGGGAGCACTGTGAGCACCCCCACGCGTGGCCCGGGAGTAATGCATTTCAGCCTATTTTTGGGAGCATTTCTGGTGTCCGGTGTGCACTCCCTGCACTTGACAATTCAAATAAGCAAAGATTAAAAAAAAAAGAAAAAAAAAATGCACCTCGAAAACCCGAAGGTGGTTTTCCGTGCAACTCGAACATCCCCGAGATGCACCACAACGTGATTCCATAGAAACAATTGCAAAATAGAAAAAAAAAAGCTCGAAAAAAGCGTTTTCATCGGAAATAATAAAAAAAAAAGCATATAAAAAAACGCGTATGGCAGGGACAGTATTGGCTCTTTATCATTGCGTTGGTAGAATAAGATTTTGGCGATATTAAATTAACTGGCCAAGAAGCCAAGAAGCAAAATCTGCAGGTTCTCTCCCAGACGACCTTGCGACAAACGGTGGCTTACAAAGCGAGTGTTAAAACGTGTACACTCCCACATCCTACCGACGCATACGCATTTTCATAAGCTTCTGGTTTTACTTGTGTGTTATGAATTTATGTACTTGGCTTTAGGCTTTTACCAGGAGCCAATAAAACGAGCCCATTTTTTCCTGCTTTTACCTATTAACTTTAGCTTGATAACGAAAGCTACTACATCCTTCGAAATGTTACAATTACGTACTTTGTGCACTTTTGGGCTTTCTGTTTGCATAACTTTCATTTGGTGCTTTCTACAATCCACCATTCATAGGAACGCAAACAATAAGAAAGCGGTAAATAAACGATTGACTGGCGAAGCCAACAATGACATTAAAAACACGAGATTTAATATTTTCGGCCGAAATCTTGGTCTTCTTCACAAAAAAATTGACGAAAACAGTAATAAAAGGGTGTCAAGCTCAGACGCAAGCAATAACGTCCACCATTTTGTGAAGTCACAAAATGGCGGACGGTGTTGCTTGTGTCTGAGCTTGAGCTCCCTTTTATATAGTGTTTTCATCAATTTTTTGTGAACAAGGCTAAGATTTCGGCTGAAAATAATAAATCTATTCTTTTTAATGTCATTGTGGACTTTGCCAGTAAGGTGGCTCGTTTACTTATGCGTTACCCACAAAGTAACGAATTACAAAAAAGAACAACAAAAAAACAGATTACCAAGGATCGATTTTCCGCGTAACTTATTCGCCACTTGTTCCTCGTTCTGAGCGACTGCATCAGTTTCGCTTAAAAGTCGTTAAGCCAGCCAGCGTTTTTGAGATCTTGAGCCAACAAATAAAGTTATAAAATGTGTCAGTGGCTAAAGTTTCCAGTAGGCAACGAAAACAATGTCACTGTCAGTTAGGTAGTGACAGTACGTGCTAACGCCATCCAATGCACTGGAGCCAAAACCAGAGTTAGAAAAAGGAAGAAAAAAAGAAATTTCAGGCTATCTCTTTCGAAGGGGGAGCGTGAGCTTCCATGTTTTTCCAACGCTTCAAGTTCACAGAAAAAGACAGCTGTTGGCAGTAAGTAATTTACTCTGTTTATTTATCCGGTAGCCGAGGCAAATTGCAAAAACATCTGCCTTCAGACAAGAAGGATGCGCCCACAAAAATACAAACAGTCCAACGTGGCTGTCGATGCAATTTCCGGCAAACATTACGGATAAAACCAAAAAATCACGATCACGGTTTAGAACCAGGGTTGGTATAGTATTTACCAGGGTAATTATACAGAATATGTAGCTACTAGCTACTAGTCACGCGACAAGAAAACCTGATTTCGACCAGAACATTAGTAAACGGATATTATCTCTGTCCGGACAAGTTTTTGGTTGCGGTTTCTGATGTTATATGTTTAGCCGCAGCGGGCGTGGTACCGCGAGCGAGGCACGTAATTTTTTTTTTTTGGGGGGGGGGGGGGGTGACCAAAACTTTCGTGACCAGCGACCTTGTTTTCAAAAATATTTGTTTTCTATTTTTTTACGTAAAATCTGCAAGTTAGGGTTTGTTCACGAAAATGCTGGTAATTTTTTTTCCAAATTACGTGCCGCAAAATTACGCTGCGGCTAAACATGTGTCATCAGAATCCGTGATCAAAAACTTGTCCAGCCAGAGATAAATTTCAGTTTACTAATATTCAGGTCGAAATCAGGTTTTCTCGTTGCACTCTCATCTCGCTATATGGTGTCGGCCTCACTATGGCTGTGAGTAGCGTTTTAACATGTTTTGTTTTTTTTTTAATAAGTAAACGTTTGCGCAGGTTTTCCTTATGATTTTCTGAACCGTAACGACGAAAGCATTCGACAGATCGGTGAATTGAGTCGATAGCGTGAAAAGTAGTTATTCTATAGAACAGTGACACGACGTAGTATTATTGTATATAATTCTATGCTGGCGCCTTAATGGGTTGGCTGCAAGGGGCAATGCGGCTGGGAGATAAGCTGCTTGTTTCGTTTTCCGGCTCCACATCATTGGATTCAACATCGCCACGTCGTAGCAGCAATAAGAGGCGTTGTCAACTTGCCGGCCAGCACTAGAACTGGTAAGGAGTCGGGAGGCGACAAACGCAATTTCTACCCCTAGTCGTCCTTGTCTTCAATAACCAAAACTTCAAGCTCTTTACGATGGTGTTGATTGCCAAAAGGATTTTGCTTGGATCAACCATAACAGGAGTAAAATATTTTTCACCCGTTTTTATTACTTAAAAACCTACACAACGTAATTTTAACGTACGTTCTCCGTGAAACTAGTTGCGCCGGATCAATCGTTCTGCAAGTGTGCGCGTGGAATTGCGACCAATAATGAGCGATAGAACTCGGGGGGGGGGGGGGGGGATGCAAACTTATTTACGTTGCCTTTTGAACTTAAATGTTAGACCGCCTGAGCAGGGAATCGAACCCACGACCTTTGAAACCAAACGCCGAGGTCCTACCGCTCTTCACAGACGCGAAAACGCGTAGCAATATAGGCCCGCGAGCCGAACCTGCGGATTGATACCGTGACGTAATATCCGCCGGCTGAAAGACGCGTGACGTCAAGCATGAATAAGCGTGCTCGTGCCAGGGCCAACTGAGATAGTAGCTGCGTTCCTCTGTACGGTAGTGATCGAGAACTGCAGCTTCTAAATTTGCCTTTACTTTGGCACGTTTCTTTCACGATCCCGTCATCAGGCGCGCAACGATCGCTAATACTATCGTTCACTTGACGTTGGTTCGCTGCTTGGCGGTTTATGGCGGTTGTTAGCTTAACGGCGGCGGACCGTGAGAAGACAAGACAAAAATACAGGTAAATGCCACGTTTAACACTGAAATCGGGCACGTGGACCACTTAATAATTGTTAGGTGATTTCATTAAAAACTACATCCGGTAGTGTAGCGAGAAAATTTAATAAAAACGGTCAAACGGGTACTGTGCCTTTAACTTCCTGGCACGCGTAGAGTCGGAAGGAAAGTGTTCTACTTCAGTCGACCTTGGCTCGAGAAACAAAATGCTTTTCTCATTTTAAGTTCGTTTAAACGCTAGTTCTTACGGATTGACACATGCTTGGACTATTCGTAGCAGAAGGGATTTTTTTCACACATATGTATTAGGTAAAAAAAAAACCTAGCCAGCGTAATTTTTAATCGTATGTAATTTTCGCTGTTGTGTTATTGTCCTAAATTTGCTATGTGATTTACAGCGATTTGTTTTATCTAGACACACGCTAGTGTGTCGCGCCAATTTAGGGAATAAACATCACATCAATTCAATTGTCGAGGACGTATACCATTGTAGCGCGATGCCATAGCGTAAGTGTCTTCTATCCTGAAGCGTAGTTGAACACATTTCAGGTACTTGGTGAAACATAATAATGCGGCACAAAAGCTTAAATTGTGGTAAAATGGAGAGCAATGACCCACCTGACAAAAATTCACTTGTGTAGGAATGTCAGCTACGCGGCTTTCAATGCAAAATTTGACCCTTACTAACGTTGCAAATGTGTTACTAGAAAAACACTAGTTTCTAATTTCTACTGCTAGTCTGCTCATCCCCATGTTAATTTCCATAGGGTGATTATTCATCGATACGGATATACCGTGAAGGCTTCCACCTATGAAATTTGACGAATGGCTGCAGTACGATGCGAACTGCATACCTTTTCTGGTTTACAGCCTGGGGGTGCAACGGGAATCGCGTAGGAGGACGCGTTAGTACGAAAGTATTGTTATAACCATTGTTAGTATTGTCTGAATCGTCTCTCATTGGATGGCCAGAGTTCGGACAATGACAACGTGTATACTGACGAGTCTGACGTGCGTATCTAGACATATACGCTAGTGTGTCCTCAAAAATTTAAACTACGTTGCCAAAGAAATGGGTCTACGTCCAATTCACGAAAACAAACAAAATATAAAAATAAAGTCAAAAAACTGGTAAAGAGGCCATCAAGTTGAGAATGGTTCTGCCTCACTAAGGAATGATATGAACTAAATAAAAATAAATTAAAAAATTAAAACAAAACCAAAAACTGGTAAACAGACGACTAAGCTGACGAAGTGATATGAAATTTAAATATTGGAAAAATGGTCGCTCACCCTAATTGTTGACGTGGCAATTTATTACACATCTGCAGGATAATTGAGTTGAGTCTAACACACAATTAAATAAAAAAGAAGTGATATCATATCAAAAACCAAAACTGGTAAAAGAGACCGCAAAGTTCCGAATGGTTCGGCCCTTCAAAGGAGTGATATCAACACACCAAAACATTCGCCAAGTTAATCGCACCGCATAATACTTTAAAAGTTTAATGAAAACTTGAACATTGCTATACTTTCGGCAGCAATGCTCTAGTTTTCATTTAACCTTCGAACTATTAGTCGGTGCGATTAACTTGG
>JAHWFP010018412.1:3288-23138 GCA_023313725.1 Lithobius niger
TAAAAAAAAAAAATTAAAAAAAAAACTCTTTCTTTTTGCATACTGTGGGGAGGAGTGGAGGGAGGGGATAAAGCCACAATAAATCTTAAGCACCAGGCCTCATAAGGTTTAATCCGGTTCTGGATCATACAATACCTGACATACTTAATATTGGGGGTATAGCGGAAACGTTAACACAGATAAATCGACTTTCATAGAAACTCTAGTGAAACTCGCTTTGAGGTGTCTTTTAACGACTCTGTCTACTAGGTGGATATTAATTTCTGATTAATTGTGATATTCGCGAATTAAATTCGCCGAAATCCCTTGCCCAATTTAATTGATTAACGAACCTATCTATGAAAGCATAGGAAGGATGTGTAAAATTTGATAAATCCGACAACCAGTTCCAAAGTTGTGATGGAGAACTACAGTCACAACGCCAGGACAGCATGAATAGTTCCATTGCTTTGATTTACATTGCACGATGCTAAAATATATTCAATGTAGATGAAAGGGCATCCAATGCATAATGAAGCCAAAATTGTGTGATATTGTTCTTAACATTTGACCCATTAACATATTTTTTTTTCTCGCTGTAATTTCATACCACCCAAATTAAATATTTGTGAGATATTCGTGACACCAACACATGATATTCATGTGACATTCACGACATCAACAGTAACATACAAATGCGTAAGTGAAGGGCATTGACTGCTGTGCCAGTATGTTAGGAAATAGGATAACAGTGTCGAATTCCGTTGGTAGTTGGAATATGAATCAGACAAATGATCAAAATTCGCCAGACATCCAAAATGGCTGTTGATCCCATGCCAAACAATACCTACAGCTTTGTAATGAGTATGATCCATTATCGATACTTTCTGTAATTCCGCCTTCTCTGCCAGCGAGATCGAATTCACGTTTTGTCTTCCAGTTCGCACATAATAAATACCAAATGCCGAACTCGTGACTTTGTAGTATACTGTTTCACCATTCTTCCTGTGCGACAATGCTTTAATAAAAAAAAAGCCCATTTGAGCAGTATCGTGACCTGATACAACAATGGTTAAACAATGCCTTAACGATTGTTGAACATATTGCCCTTGTTTTTCGTATAATGCCCGAAAAACGAGGGCAATATGTTCAACAATTGTTAAAGCATTGTTTAATCATTGTTGGCTACAAAGGGCGGCATAACTCAGCATTGTTTTGTTAGCGTTATTTCCCCGTTTGTTGAAGGTATCTTTCGAATTGGCACTCGTGTCTGTGTATTGTTAGACGATCTTCCCCTTCCGCAGCAAGAGCGAATGATGCGGCACTCGTTATGGATAATAACCATTATAAAACAATGCCCGAGGGTGCTGGCGCGCCCTGGTGACATTGTTTTATAATCCTCTACAGGTAAAGAGGATATCGAAGCATACCAGTCAGCACTACAAACATTGGCCTTGTGATAACACAAGATCACTCATTTAAAGAAAAAAAAGACAACCATCACCACTAAACATGAACCCAGACCCCTTTAGCAGAGATGGTGGAACGCCCCACTAGTAAACCACAGGAACCCATCGTTACGTCTCTCGCGCGCCGCGTGGCTGCAGAATACTATACGTATAATGAAAGTGGTGAAACCATGTAAAAATCCATACCTGTGTTGAGTGTTATTACATTTTACGCTTACGTGCCATTATATCATCACTGCAACTCGCGCGGAACGTCTTTGTTGATAACTTGTCTCGCGTCTGAATTCATTCTTTGTACCGCTACCTTGTCCAGAGCGACCTGAGAAGCGTTTTAGCATTGAGGTAAAAGCGCCGGACGTTGACTGGGAAAGCCAAAACTCAAAAGCTTCTTAGATCGCTCTGGACAACGTAGTGGTTCAAATAATCACTTACAACGTGAGACAAGTTAACAATAAAGACGGTCAACGCGAGTTCCAGTGATTGTAATAGTGACTACGAATAAAAAAAAGGATTGTTCTACGATATGACTTTTGGTTGGTTTCACCCCGTTTCATTATATGCATTGCACAACTCTTCCATTGTTGGACCATTGTTGCTGTGGATTTATGTCATGAAGACGCACTGTGCTGCAACAATGCTGCAACAATGAAACCGTTGTCTTACCACTATAGTCTCCGCCAAGCAAGAAGTCCAACGCGTTTCAAAACAGGGGTATGCATTGTGCATGCCGGCTGCGTCGTTTACCTTGCAGATATCCGCCATGGCTAAGCAGCCAACGTGTGCTCATATACTAAAGCTGCTAGGGCCATAATTTGAGCAAAAAGCTTGAAATTTGAATGCAAGTAATTCTTAGTAATACAAATAGAAATAGATTCTCCTTGACTCGTGAAATCGTTCCAAATAACACCCCTAGCTTGACTGTGGAAAGTTTACTCTTTCTTGTTGACACGAACTTAATCGGAAAGCGACGCCATTGTTGTTGGTCTAATAGCGTTGCCACGACGACGCAGTTATAGAGTATAGAGGCAAGGCGCACTTTTTTCCATGAAAGATTAGTAGTCATAAAATGACCATATAAGGAAAGTCTTCTTTCCTGGCGGATAGTATAGTAAGAACCACGGCTAGGCGTGGGTTTCTTACTTAACGTTAAGTAAGAAAACGAAGGTCTTTGGTTCTTACTTAAGTAGTAAAAATACAATCGCTGGACATATTTACGTATTCCAAATCGTTTCGAAAGTATTATGAAACTATTTCACACTTTAAATTACAACTACTTATTTTTTAAATTAGAAAAAAGAATTCTAGGCATAGCAAACGAAGGCGTGGGGTTCTTACTTTACGTAAGTAAGAAAACGATGGCCTTTGGTTCTTACTTATGTCAGTAAATCTAACCTACTGCTGCTATATCAATGTTTGTATATCAATATTTACGTGTCAATGTTTCCAAAATAATACACTTATTACAGCTGAAAAAAGACCCAAAGGAAAGAGTTAAAATTGATTAAAATAAACAAATAGGGCATTTATTTGCAGTTAATGAGTTTTAAAAACGGAGTTGGAGCAAAGAACATTCCCTCCAACAATGGCTCGTTATGCTATCGTAATAATGGCTCGGTTCCTAACAATGCAAATCTTTGTTGTACAAATATGTTCGACGATGGTTCGGCAACAATGCACTAGCACTGTCGCGTTACTGCAACAATAGCTCACTCATTAACGATCCAACTCGTCGTTGTGCAAATATGTTAGACGACAGCGTTCGGCAACAGCGAAACTCGGGTAAACAGCGAAAGTCCTACCTTATTGCTGCCGAACGCCATCGTCTAACTGATACTAATACTCTTATATCCATGCGGTGTAAGAGTGACGAGACGATGTGTCCCTGTGTAATAAACAGAATGTACTGGGTTCAAGTCCTAGTTGTTACAGTTGTCTTTTTTTTTTCTTTCTCAGATTTTCGGTTTTCACAGAGCGAATCTTAATGCTGACTGTCTTCTCTTTAATGCTTTAATTAAATGGAACATAAAATATGTAGTTAATGCTGTAACGATCGATTATGTAATCGCTTTGCTGAGTGTATCACTGATTACTGAGGAGATACAATCGTTTTCTCTTTTCTCATTTTCGTGTGTGATGAGAACTTAGAGATCTTTTGAGATAAATTAAAGCTTAACTGAGAAATAAATATTTCAATACTACAATAAAACCTTAATACGTTTAAAGAGCTGGACGGGGGAAGTGTCGTAAAAAAGTTTAATCACTTTTCTGTTATTATCTTTCTCAAGTGCCGTGCAAGCCCTAAAAATAGTAGTATTTCTTTCAATTAATCAAGTCGTGGAGTTATAGCAGTTAGAGAACGGGGAAGCCGGAGACTAAATTCGCTAACGAGAACAAATGTTTCAGTTCAAAAGATAATTAAAATGGCTAGCTGTAATTAAAAGCAATCACCTCGCCCTTTTGCGCTTTTTTTTTCCTTCTATTTATTTATTTTCGCGATAGGGAAAAGAAATTACATCGGCAACGAAGGATTCCTGGTCCTGAAGGGGATTCAACGGGGGAAGGAAAAAAAAAATTGCGTACAGATTTATGGCTTCGTCTTGCCTATAAATAAATTGTTGGCTTCTTTATTGCTCTTAGGTTGGGATTTCTCATCTTTCCAAAAATATAATTTGTGTGTGTATAAGGTGGCGAAATTAGTCGATATTTCTGACGCTTTATTTCCTCATTGTGCGGCAATGGGTGTACACTTAACGTAAAGGTGCGAAGGATTAAAAAAAAACGTTATTCGCTGAGCGGGAAAATAAAGATTTGTCCGTTCATCAATTTCCAGACTCAAAGTACGATTTTTATCTGGAAACTAGCATCGTACCCGGCTTCGCCCGGGGATTCATTTGACCCGTGGTTGTTTCTCAGTATTTGCTCGGTGCTGCCTGGTCGTTCACTACAACAGTCGATTTTGTTTGTGTAATACTCCCCCTTTCCGCCAATCCTCTCCCTCCACTCCTCCTTTTATCCCGTCCTCTCCCTCTCCTCTTGGTTTCGTTCCCTTTCTCCTGTTTGCTATACGTAGTTGAACACGTACCCGGACTTGAGATTACCACGGTGTTTACTTAGAAGGATAATTGTTAGAGCAAATTGTTAGTCGAGGCAACAATGTGCCAATTTCAACTTTTTTCAGGGCAACAACGTCCCAGTTTCAACTTCAAGCCAAAGAATTGACACACTCGCACGTTTTCATTTTCCCCTTCCGGGGGTCGTTGCGGTTGCTTCATTTCTGCTATGAGACTTTGGTTTATAATGTAACACTCAAAAGTAGGATTTTTATCTGGAAATAGTGATCTCCAGCTTTCCGTCTGGGCGAAATTCTACAGATTATTCTGCTTACTTGCAGCAAGCATAATATGCGGGGCAGTTATAGGGTCGAAACATAATATATTTTTAATTGTGAACAAAGTACACAATTACATTGTGCTGAAAATTAAATGCTTCGTCTTGCATGCTTAGTGGGTTTCTTAGGCCCCGTCAGAGGTCCAAATTTTTTGCTTTTGCAAAAGTAGGTTTCCTGTATATGCATGCACTGGCTATGAGCAGTTAGCGTGCAGAGACCCCCGAGAAGGGAGGGGCAAGTTTTAATAAAAGGGCACAGTATGTTTAAGTGGAAAATATTTTCTGGGAACTTTTTTGTGCTCTCTATTTACTTTCCACTTCTTAGCCTTTTTATCCCTTTTCAGGTCTCTATTGCCCTTTTTAGGCCTTATTGCCCTTTTTAGGCCTTTATTGCTCTTTTCTGGCCCTTATTGCTCTTTTCAGGCATTTTTTTGCTCTTTTCAGGCCTTTATTGCCCTTTTTAGGCCTTTGTTGATTTTGTAAGCCTTTATTGCCCTTCTCAGGCCTTTTTTGCCCTTCTTAAGCCTTTATTGCCCTTTTCAGGCCTTTTGGCCCTATCTCAGGCACCGCCGCACCAGCAAAAAGGGCATTTTACAAAAAGGTCATTTTCTGAACAGAGCAGGGGCAATGATCCCCTGCTCCCCTCCTGTGCACACCGCTTTTTTGGCAAGAAACAACATTTTAAAACAATTTATCCGACACATATAGTATTTTATTAGAGAATTTATTAAAGGTTAACAACAATTTGTACGCGACTCAATTTTACTAAAAGGGCACTTAAAGAAGTAATTAAATAATTATCCCTGTCACGTTTCGCAATAGTTAATGCTATTTCCAAGAGTTTTTACGAAAAAAAAACAAGCTCTTTTTGAAGATGTTGGCCGAGATCAGCTTCGTTCGTCTTCCCACTCTGAGTACTAATGGTTCGCGTCCGAGCAGATTTTGAAATCGCCGCTTCGGTTGCACCATTGATCTTTACACTGTGTCACGGGAGCGGATGATTTTTATATCTCATGATGCGTATTTTTAGTTTTGGATGCACGAGGTGGTTGATATTGGGGAATGCTGGTGGTTGCATTTTCATGATTGGGATTCCTTCACTCCCAAAATGTGGGATGGCCACGGATTGAAGTGCCCTAAGGTGGCTGCCAAATTTGGAGTTAAAAGGTGAGTTAGGTGGTGGTATTATCCCATTCAGGTTGATGTTGGGTGGCGGAATGGTGCGAACCAATACCATATTTCGGGTCTTCGGCATTTGGTGGCAGAGATGTGTTTGTGAGAAATTTAAAGTTGACAGTCCCCTGGTCTCACTAATACAGACAGCAGGGCGTTGTTTTACTGAACTTTATACAATGCAAATGCAGTACTGGGGCAGTTGGCTACAACGTCTTTTCGGTGCGATATCTGCTGTTTATCTTGTTTTGTTTTTTCACGCTGTCGTACCCATCTGCCCAAGAACTCCATTTGCAGTGTATAAAGTTCCGTGCAGCCGACGCCCTGCTGTCTACATTGGCGAGACAAGGAGGGGCGTTAACTTCAGACTTCTTTAACATGTCTCTGCAACAAAATGACAAGGTCGGGGAAAAGGCATTGTGACGCACCATTCTGCCACCCAGCATGAGACTGAATGGGATAATACTACCACCCTGCTCACCTCAAACTCCAAAATTTGACAGCCATCTTGGGCCACTGGAATCCCTGGCCCACCCAACGTTTTGAGGATGACAAAATTCTACTCACGAACCTACTCAACCAGCATTCCCCACCAACCACGCCAATTTCCAGGTGCTAACAAATTATGCCGTTTTCGATGTAGTAATTGGCATCTTGAGGACTTTTGCTTAATGAATACGCATACAGAGTGTAGGCACATCTAACTTTCATCTCACTGTACCGTAGTTAAAATTTATCTATGCAAGCTTAAGGCAAGATACATTATGTATCAATGTGGTTTAATATCAGCGTGAAACTTTTAGAAGCCTAATGGATGTGATCTACGAAAATATTAATTAAAGCATGTCGCCTCTAGCAGATCAATATTGGTCAATTTTAACGCAAGCCAAAAATGTTTCCTATTCACAATTGTTAGGCTAAAAGAAAAGGTGTTCGCACATGCTGTCCAGGTTGGCAGTAGAAGCTAAACTTCGTGAATACGTGAGAGGCGTATAAAAAGAGTTTGCGTCTGGTGAAATTTGTTCAGATGCTTTCTCGATAAGTAAATTATATTTCCTGCTTACTGCTTGCAGGAATTAAGCACCAAGTATGATGTGTCATATACGAGTCACACAGGCCTATATACTGATGTGTGGAGTTCATTTTGTGGAATTTTGTGGAATTCAGATATCAACAGAACTGCTCATCGTAGGGCGTAGCCTTTATGGTAAAAACGCTTTACGACGTGTTGTTAAAACTAAAGACCTTATTTTAATAAAACCCACATACACGCTACACGATTAGAGAAGAAGCTAATATCACATCTGGACTACCTTCCCTTAACAAAGGGCATGGAGTATTGCTAAATTCTTTGGTGATGTAATTACTCAGGATTGCAAAGTTAACGAGATTCGAATGCAACGATCTTGGCACAGGCTGCACAAATAGTTCGACGAGATACCTTTCCGAAAAATGAATAATTTAATGGAACATTCAGTAAGCACTGCCAGAACTTCTGCGTGCAGCAAACATTATTGGCCCTAGTTAGAATGAGATCAGATGGAAATAACATTTTAAACCTAATCAGTTAATGCAGAACAGACATCCATATCCATTTCTCAATTACTGAAGTTTACACTGCACACTGTGTCCTATTTATCTTCTAGACGTTGTTCATGTAAGAAAGACTTAATTGACAAGTTAATTGACATTTTGGCCTCTGTATTTCCTACGACGGAGTTATAATGTCTGAGAAACGCTGTCTATGAAATATTGCAAACAAAGACTGGTATGCCCTTAAAGTGTATATGTATGGAAGTGGAACCACGGATCGGGTATGTCCTTACTATTGCAGTGAAGTAATAATACAATAATAATAAAGGTTTGAAACAACAAAATGGTAAGTGTTTTAGGAAACGGGAGGGCAGAAATGCCACTTACCCAAGTCCGACGTTAAAAACGTAAAAAGAATAAAAAAAGAATAAATAACAAAATATTTTCTTTTTTTTCCCCTTTTTTTGCACAAAAAAAAAAAGAATTTCCCTGCTCCGAAACTTCCTCACCTACCCATTACGGCGACAAACACCGATGTCGGCGGAACGAGCCCACGGGCGGGGCAGATACCACCGACTCCGGTAGAGAGTTCCAGGGCTCGATTACCCTCACTGCACTTCCTAAGATAGAAATATAAGACGGAAATGAGTTTCCCACAGCTAGAATATCGTCATCTGGGTATCCCGACAAAACCGCGTGGAAATAACAGCGAAACAACAAAAAAGCGGCGTCAAAACTTGCTTTATATCAAAGCGGCATCTGATATATAGAAAGGGATGAAAGATATACCATGATTTTACACAGATATCAACCAGTATCAGATGCACAGACTGGCTGGTAACTTTTGGCCTAATATAAATAAAGAAACACGATTTGCGGCATTTTTGAAAGGTATCGCGATAGTCTTCAACTCTTGAGACCAATTGTTTGGGAGGAAAACTCATAGGGGATTCGATGCTCTTTTACACAAACCCCTGTCGAACTGTAGTTACGATGTGTTGATGTAGAAAATTGAGAGGACGGCCAAATATTAAACGTCAATTTTCTTAAAGAATGGTTTTCCATTATGGGACCATTCTCATAGGAAATGTAAGACTGGACATTTTTCAGTCATTAAATTTTTCAATCAGATCAACTGATCAGAAGTTACGAGGAGCAAAATTCTGTGTTCTTCTGCGAGCCATTTTGAATTTATGACGTCATAATGATATACTCAGCATAGATCTGAAACTTATCTTGTTTTGTATTATTCATTTTAGGCCAATTTGTGCTATATGCGTGTATGTCACAAACTGCATAATTGAGCTCTCATTTTAGAACCTAAGCTGTCCTATTATTGACCAAATAGGACACAGATTGGACACAGATTGCGTCATTAGTTTATGTCGAGCAACCTCATGTTCAACTTTTTTCTTAGTAACCGAAGTTCCTTGCATCAGTTAGTTTTCGTAGCAAAAACATTTTCAGCTGTCCTTGTATACCTAAGTATTTTCATATTTTTTAGTTCCTCCTTTGCAGTTTAAGGAGACTTCCGTTCGACCGAGGAACCAGTTACCTTGGTGTGCAAGCGTAACTGGTCGTTCTTTGAGGCTTTGGGGCCCTTAAAACAGCAGAATTCCAAAGGCCGGGCTTAGTGTGCCTCGTGGTTATTCGACTCTGCCTGCGTACATATTTTAAATTTTAAATTATGGTACATGTAACAAACAGTTGCTATAATTCCTATTCTAAAATGAAGTTCATAATCTGAGATAGGTCAAGAATAGAAAAATGAAGCCAGTAACACAGACAAAATACTATAAAAACAACTTTTTCGGTACCAATATACAGGTTAGCGGTACCTTTATCAGAGGATGGTAAAAACATGAAAAACTAAAAACACCTACGTATATATATGGATGTCAAGGTATCCACCAAACCGCGATAGGCTCCAGGCGCGACGGTAATAAGTTACGGACCATTAAAGGCACTGTCGAGGAGTGGCACTCGGCGTGTCGCCGTAGTCGCCGTGAGGAGGTTGTGTTGGCCCGTTTGCGGATTGGTCACACCCGGCTTACTCACTGTTTCCTTTTGCGGGGGGTTGACCCTCCTGAATGTTCTTGGTGTCG
Organism: Lithobius niger; assembly: GCA_023313725.1. Lineage (NCBI taxonomy): Eukaryota > Metazoa > Arthropoda > Chilopoda > Lithobiomorpha > Lithobiidae > Lithobius > Lithobius niger. The sequence continues at coordinate 12,935 of JAHWFP010018412.1, forward strand.
GCGGCCACTTACGGTCCGACACTTACTTGTTGATTGTCGCCATCTTGATGGTGTTCGTCGTCGGTTCCATCTTCCGCACATAACATCTCTGTAATGTGTGGTGCAGTGGCAACCCGGACCACTGCACTGTGACTGAGGTTGGCGCTAATGACCAAGTTGTCGACGCGCCATTAAGCCTCAATCCCCCCCCCCCCCGTATCCACCAAACTGGTGTCGTAATGAAACATGTAGGCTAAACGGGTTCTAAACACATAAAATGGACCAAAATCAGACTGACAACATGTCTAAACAATACTATAACAGCATAAAACAGTTTTAAAATGTTTGCTAAGCCCAGAAAAAGCATTAAAATACTGGATAATACTATACGATAGTAGCTTACCACGTAGCGTGCGTGCGAATATGAACACAGGGGTGTAAACTGAGGGTAAGCAGCCCCAGAATGTGATGGACGTGCGACCTGTGCGGGGTTGAGGGTGTGGGAACTGCTTCTTATACCATCCTCTGATGACGGTGCCGCTAACCTGCGTATTGGTACCGAAATATTCGTTTTTAATGCACGGTGGTGACGTCACGCTAATACATCCCCATGCTAAAAGTGTAGTCGTTATACATGGTTAATTTGAAAACCCACACACGTCACAGTGGGTTCATTTAGATAACCCACACTTTTTTGATAATCTAACACTTTTTACGAGGGTCTACACAACCCCTGCTCCACCATGTGACATATGACCCGACTTTTTAAAATTACCCTACACAACACAAATGCAACCAGCATAAACAGGCACATTTACAACCTGCGACACATTTCTTTCTAGCCTAAAACGAAAAAAAACCAAAAAAACTCGTGTACTATGCTAAACCCCCCCACCCACGGAGGAATGGCCCAATACTCTTTCGTTCCGACGGTACGAAAACTATAGGCTACTGACACTTTGAAATACACCTAAAAACCTACGAGACTCAAGCGAATAACACATTTTATATACTCATCTTATTTAAACTATTAAAATAGAAAAAAAATACAATTTTACCTTAAACACAAACATCGGTGTTACTCAGCGTCTCTCCCCTTCGGTCGGCCTTCTACACAGGAAGCTTCCAACCCCGTTTCTAAATCGGAACTTCCGTTCAGAAATTTACATAAATGGCATGTAAAAATATCCTAAATTCTTGAAACAAGTCTTTAAAAAACTGTAATAACACGATAAATTAGCTCGACGTCACACCTTAGCATAAAATACATATCCGTGAGTCCTATAGTCGATTTAACGGTTATAATTGCTCTTGAGCTCGAAACGTCTAGTTCACTATCTCGGGGCTGGTGTGAAAAACCTTCGCCCACTCGTGTGTCCCTCCACCCCCTCGATAGTGGACTAGCCGTTTCTCGCTCGCTCGCAATTATAACCATTAAATCGACTAGGACTCACGGATATCTCTTACTTATTGCATTTCGCTTGTGCTATCGGGGGGGGGGGGTAGAAACTCTAGCAGTTCCTACAGTCGCAACGTAACTTCACAGAAGGGCTTTGATAGCGCAAAGAGCACAAGGACCGCAGTAGCACAGACAATATGGCGCTGGAAATCGGACTTAAGCCGGCCCACATTGGAGTTCAAAGAGGCCAGCAAATAAACATTGCGCTGTCGCAAACTGCCTAAATAATTCGTAGTATTTTTTACAAACCACATGTAGCAAAAATGTTAGCTAGCTCACAATTTACCTTCGCGAAATTCGCTCTCCCTCGTTCTCCTTAGGGCACGTTTACGCAACCATTCGCTTTTGCATTCTCGCAGCTATAAGCTGGAAATCACCTCAAAATTTCAACATGGCGGCGGTTTTATGTCTGACGCCTCGCAACGAAAACAGCAAATAACGTGAGTTCAGAAGCGTTTGGGAAAATTGTTTCGTCATGAGGAATTCTTTATATTATTGGCACGGATTATAAGACTGCAAGTATTTACTCAAACGATGTCGGATTTAGCTAATCCATTTAGCGTTGTTACCATGGCAATGTCACCTTTGCCATCGCGATTGAGTTCTAGCTGCAAGAATGCAAAGGCGAGTCGCAACGTAAACGCGCCCTTAGAGCTCGTTTACGCAACGAGACCTTCTCGCTCGCCGAAAGCTATTTGGTATATAGGCAACCGTTATTTATTTACGAGTAATTTCCCGTTTCTGTTTAATAAATGCGGTAATAGACAACCAATTAAATGTATTATAAATAACAACGCTGACAAAGAACAAAGTGCAACAGTCATTTTAAACGTTGCTACAACATTGTTGCCATTTCACGCTATTTCCAAAATTTGCTATTCTCGCTGAAAAAAAAATTGCTTCTAAGGGCGCGTTTATGCCACAACTCGCTTTTGCATTCTCGCAGCTAGAAGCTAGAAATCAGCTGAAATACCAACAGGGTGGCGGTTTTAGCTCTTCCATCTCGCAACGAAACGTGTCTATACTTGAGTTTAGAAGCGATTGGGAAATTTGTTTCGTCAAGGGGAAAATCGTATTGTATTATCGATTGTAATATCGTATTGTAGGAATTATAAGACCGCAAGAATTTGCTCAAATATTGTCTGATTTAGCTAATCCAGGTAGCGTTGTTACCATGGCAACGACATCTTTGCCACCGCGATTAAATTCTAGCTGCGAGAATGCAAAGGTGAGTCGTTGCATAAACGCGCCCTAACAGTGATCAGTTGATGGTAGGATAAATAGCTACTCGCAGCGAGAATTGAAAATCCAACACGGCGTCCATTTCCGGGTTTCGAATCGAAGACAAAAAATCGTATACCGGCATTCAGAAATCTGTCCGTCGTCTTGTACTGCAGTAAAAATTATTTTCTAGTTGTCATAAATCGACGCTGTCGTGTTGCGTGCATCGTACGTCGTCCCGCGAGGCACGAGGAGAAGATTTGCATCTGCGTTGTTGCCATGGTTACTCCGTATTAAACAACTCGAAAGCCGCATTCTTCGGCAAAAGCGAGAAGCAGCCAGTAGATTTAGTATTGGCTAAGTAAATGCTAGTAAGCGAGAAAATTGTCCTTGCGTAAATGCGCCCTTATATGTTGTTCGACGGCCATTTTTAAGCTGCGTGATCGCAACGTACGGTGGCTTATTGAGACCATACTTGAGACACACAAAACATTTATGAAATCGGAACAAGATGGCCACTGGCGCTGGCGCAGTTATACCATTTATCTTCCTAGGTTGTAGTGTGTCTTATCCGGTGTTGGAACGCCGAGGTTTCGGTTTCAGGAAAGTTTTGCGTTATGTAGGAAAAAAGTTGAGTTCGTTTGAATGAGTCACCGTAGCAACAACACGCATTTCCACCTGTTCGCCACCACCGCTGTTTGTCCCTGCATCCCGCTTGTGCCCCTAGTTGATGATGACGTCACTAAATAACGCAACTGATTGTTGCTGTCCGCGGGAGTACGCTCCTCCCTTAACGAAGTTAGTATATTGCTCTAAGGTGTTACTGGCTTCGTTTCTCTATAGAGCAGCGTCAAGTGACGTCATATTGCTATAAGAGTGATACTTGCAGGGGGCACTAGATTGAAATGGTGGGGTAAACAACGGCACTTCTAGTCAAGCCAGTGCTTTCAGAGTGGATTTCGTAGGCTTAAAAAACCGTTGTTTTTTTCCAATCCCATATGCTGCTTAGATCGTAATTGGAAAATAAAGATTCCACTTGCTTAAAAATGTCAGCAACTGCCAACAAATCGACGAAAATCGCACGTTTTAGGCCTAAGAAATCCAGTCAAATAGCATTAGAGTTATATACAATAATACTACGTCGTGTCACTGCCCTATACATATTTGCTGCACAATCCTGTATCCATTAGTGTCAAGAAAATACGAGTATTGTTTTACTATTTTATTTTTGTTGTTACTGTCTGCGCTGAAAGCCAAAGTAAGCGATCAATAAAACGTTTGAATGTTCCGCCAAACACCGCTCGTCTTTTGACTCCCTCTGTTGGCGAGCTGCGAAGACTCTAGTGTGATTTGCCGCTCCTAGGTGGAGGCACGAGTCCAACGTTTTTAGGAGAAGTTTTGCGGGGAAAAGAGAGATAGACGGTGTTGTAATGCGTTCGTTCGTTTGAAATACGTTTGATGGGTTAATGCTCATTTTGTCGCATTTAGGCCTAAACTGTTATTTATTTTTCATTTTTCAGACAGGCGGAATGACACAGCACCAGTCAGAAACAGCGAATCACAACAGAATGCCCTTCACGGGGTCGTCAACGATCCTGAAAAAGGTAGAAATGATTTTTTATTGGTCAATTTATAAATTTCCATTAAAACATAGATAAAACACAGATATTAACCACTGCCACTTCCACAACCATTTAGTAACCAGGACGAAGAAGCGGCAAATTGTACCTACCTCGCCACCTCATCCTGTCGAACCAGATCTAGAGTTGGGGGTTTGTTTAACATCTGTGTAATGTGTGGCGCTGGGGCAACCCGGACCACTGCAGTGTGAATGAGATTGGTGCTAATGACCTAGCTGTCGACGCGCCATTAAACCTTAATTCCCCCCCCCCCCCTTTTTGTAGGAGAAAATTTGCCAATATAACTATATAAGGAATATTAGCAGAGGGGCATCACACCTTTTCGATATTGGTTATTTGGTAGTAAGCCATCAGCAAATATCATACGTAATTAAACCGCGTAGGTGTCCATCCGTGCGCATGCGTGACCACTATGAAATCTCAAGGGCTCTCCAGGCAGAAGAACATTTCGTACGAAGCTATGCGTAACTACGTGCCTACAAGGTCAACATTGCAGCAATTGTGTGGTTGGTGTTACGTTAAGGACGAATATTGAAGTCTTTTTTACACCATACAACGTCGGCGTGCAGCCGCGAGCAGCCAGTCTGGTTAGGGCTTCAAGGCTACCTGGATGCAAAGGCTTAACGTTAGAAATTCGACGCGTCGTCCAGTTAGCCACCGATTCTGCCACCAGTCGCGCTACTTACACCCCAAAAATGAACTGCTCTAGCATGCGGACTGAGCTGTGAAAGGTACGTGTGACACGCGATAGGCGGATTTTAAACTTAAAACACTGCATTGACACCAAATTATTAAAATTTAACAACAATGGCTTCATGCTACGTACCTATGTTTTCACTAGACGACAAAACAAAGCCTCCGGAGGTTTAATTTCATGAATTTCAAGCAGAAACGTGTGTATTGTACTGTATGATACGCTACGGCGTTTTCAATTCTCATTAAAAATGTGTTAAACGATCCTTTGACGTAGCAGTAAATCGTCCGAAGACTTCAAGAATAGTCACCATTACCGTAACATAATATTCGTTTAGCGCTGGAACACCGGTAAATCTAATAACGAGAAGATATCACGTTTTTGTGCATCTCGCACTACGATTGGGGTTTTCCGTTCTTCGTGCTTTCAGTTCAGCGCAACGCTTGGACGACGTATCTAGCATGTTACGTGAAACCGAGCGTTAAGTCTTTTAAATATAGGTAGTCTTGGAAATCTTCAGGAATTGTTCAGGGTTGGTTGTGTTACCATCAAACTTCGCATTTTTTTTAGGTAAGTATCTTAGAATTTTTATTCGGCGATCAATTGGCGTTAAATCCTTTCCGTTTTTATAGTACTTCATTTCAAAAACTGTAATCGCAAGTAAATTACTTGTAATCGATCATAATTTTGTATTGGGTAAACAGACATCGTCTCCTCTGATCCGGTATTTCTAACGCTTTATGCGTTAGGCTTAAAGCGAATGAAAACACGACATGCAGGCGGGATGACGCAACGACAATTTCTCGCTCACTAGTTTTTACTTGGTTAAGGGCATGTTTACGCAACCACTCGCTTTTGCATTCTCGCAGCTAGAAGCTAGAAATCACCTCAAATTCCAACATGGCGGCGGTTTTATGTCTGCCGCCTCGCAACGAAAACAGCTAATAACGTGAGTTCAGAAGCGTTTAGGAAAATTGTTTCGTCATGAGGAATTCTTTACATTATTGGCACGGATTATAAGACTGCAAGTATTTACTCAAACGACGTTGGATTTAGCTAATCCATGGCGTTGTTACCATGGCAATGTCATCTTTGCCATCACGATTGAGTTCTAGCTGCGAGAATGCAAAGGCGAGTCGCTGCGCAAACGCGCCCTAATACTAAGGGCGCGTTTAAGCAACTACGCGCCTTTGCATTCTCGCAGCTAGAAGCTAGAAATTATCTGAAGCTCCAACATGGCGGCGGTTTAGTTCTGCCAGCTCGCAACGAAACGAGTCAATAATTGAGTTTAGAAGCGATTGGGAAAATTGTTTCGTCAGGAGGAGTTATTTATTTTATTGTCCATTTCCTCAAACGATGTCGGATTTAGCTAATCCAGGAAGCGCTGCTACCATGGCAACGACACTTTTGCCATCGCGATTAAATTTGAGCTGCGGGAATGCAAAGGTCGTTGCCTATAAACGCGCCCTAAATTTGCTGCTGCTTCTCGCCTTTTCCAGAGCATGCGGCTTTCGAGTTGTCTATACGTATAGTAACCATGGCGACAACGCCATCTTCTCGTCGTGCCCCGCGGCATGACTGCGGCGTTTTATGACAACAATCAAATAATTTTTACTGCAGTACAAGACGACGGACTGATTTCTTAATGCCAGCATTCGTTGGTTTGTTTTCGATTCGATAATCCCGAAGTGGACGCCGTGTTGGATTTTGAATTCTACCTGCGAGCTGCTTTTTATTCTGACGTCGTCTGATCACTGCTGGAAGATGGCCTTTGTACGAGAATAGCAAATTTGGGAATAGCGTGAAATGGCAACAATGTTGTAGCATTGTTTAAAATTACCGTTCCACTTATGTTCTTTATCCATGTTTATTTTTTATAATACATTTAATTTGTTATCTATTACTGCATCCATTTAGCAGAAACGGGAAACTAATCGTAAACAAGTAACGGTTGACTAGCAAATAGCGTTCGGCGAGCGAGAAGGTGTCGTTGTGTAAACGCGTCCTATCGATCACGATCGCAACCATGACTGTCCGCTGGTCCACTAGAAACAACGGAGTACAGTAACTGCGGTAAAAATAGGTGACTCCTGACTGGCTATAACCCACAACAGCATAAAATGAGACTAGAATTTTAATTTTCGACACCATTGTGCGGACTTGGTCACCTATAAAATAAATACACACGTAAGACAAGTACAGAAACAAACAATGAATGGTAAAAATACATATCCATACTTATAATAAAATATGAAATCGAGTGAAAAACCTGGAGCAGCTTCAACATCCGCAGCCATCTTGTTTCATGACGTTATCTCACACCGAGTTGGATTGTATTCACTGATACAATTTTTGAAAACATTTTCCTAACTTTGCATATTTGGAAAATGCGTGACCGTATTCATAACACTGTCTTTATCCGATTGGGAAAATCCGATTGCTGTTAGAGGTATATACTATAGTTGCAGTAGCTGCAATAATGTGTGCGTCTTACATCAATCGGATTTTCTCAAAAGTTTTCTCTGGAATCGTTAAAACAGCGGATCAAGTATAGCATTAAAAACTACTTTTAAACCCTGTACCTTATGATTTCTTTATTTTGTTTATTTATCAAAATTAAATTTGCAAATTACTGTGTTACCTCTATGTATTTTTTTCTGATTTTGCTTATTTTTTTATTCTCTTTCACTATTTTTCTTCGACAACTTCTACTGTCTTCGTAAAGTATTATTATGTTTTATAACTAATTTTAATTTTCTTATTTCAATAGTTGGGACCATTTCGTCTACGATTTCTGTGCATCGCAACGGGTTGTTAAATCCGTTGCTCCTTTCATTTCTATTCATATCCCATGCTGTTGTGCTGAGATGGTTGTGTTAAGTCTCCAAAACAGAAAAGCTGTCAAACTATTCTCTGAAATTGATACTCAATGACTCGAACATTGGGCAATGCTCGAGGAAGTGATTGAGGCTTCTATCAGCTGCAATAAATAATCGTGGACAGACGACAAAGATTATTGTTTGTACGGAAATCTGCGGCTGGAGTGTCATTAATGCATGTATATGTTGATTCGATGTAAAACGCGTGGTTGGCAGTGAAAAAAAATTAAACATATTGTCGTAAAAAAAATTGCCAGGAGTTTCATTTCTAATGCCGCGTGATTTCACAAAACTCGAAGCATTTCAAAACGTTTTGGAACCTTAGAGTTGAACAATTATTAACAAAACAGTCAACGAATCTTACGCCGAGCGTACTACTATTATAAAACAAAAACGAACTCGTTTGATGTTTAAGGTAAGGTTTAACTGATGCGAAGTCAAAACAGCAAAGGTACCATATACCGCAGTGTTCCTTACTGTTCATTCCACGTGAAACCTTACTGCTGTATTCACATGTTTTTAGGCTACAGTTTTTACTTTAGAACACGATAGGTCAGATTCGAGCATTCTACTTGGCAAAACGACATCGCTGAAAAATCGTAAAAACCCATGGTCTGAGTGTGCTTAGGACACACCTACAGGGTTCGTGCGATTCCTTGAAAACCTGGAAATGTCGTTGAAAAAAAATGAAATACCAGTCGTGAAGTCTTGCATATGAAATCTTGAAAAGGGATCTACGTATCAATAGGATGAACGGAAAGGAGACGACTGATTTGAATAATACTGAACAATTTAGCCCCGATAGTAGGCGAGTCTGTAGCAACAATTAAAAAAAATAGTCAACTAATATTATGCTAAGTGTCCCACTATACATTCGTAGAATGGTTCTTGTCCGCTTTCCCAGTTTCTTCTTAATAATTCCACTCTGATGTGCTACGCCCGGACAGTAGCCTACACATTACTGAGTACCAGACCCCGGTTAACGACGACAATTATTTTTACAATGAAATCTGCAGGTGTAGTTTGATAAATGTATGATATATTGGTGACATGGGCGTATACAGTCTGTAATTCTCGCTGACCAACGTTTTTCCATGGAATTTTGCAAAATTTCAGTTTCGTTCCGAGAAACAAAACCAACTATCACCGAAATACATCGAGTCAGTATAAAGTAAAAAGATAAAATAAATTCGTTTTAATAATGAATACTTTTTTTTAATTAACTTTAAAATAAATTCATTATTCACACGAATTTATTTTATGTTTTTACTTTGCACTGACTCGTCCTATTTGGGTTACGGTTGGTTTTACATCGTGGAATGAAACTGAATTTTTGCAAGATTCCATGCAAAAACGTTGCATAAAAAGCAAGAATTCCCTTACTTTAGGCCTGGTTTACGCAACGACTCGCCTTTGCATTCTCGCAGCTAGAATTTAATCACAATGGCAAAGTTGTCGTTGCCATGGTAACAACGCTGTCTGGATTAGCTAAATCCGACGTCGTTTGAGTAAATGCTTTAATCCGTGACAATAAGATAAAGAATTCCTCCTGATGAAATTTTTACATCCGCTTCCGAACTCGGATTATACAGTGTTTTCATTGCGAGTCGACATAGCTAAAACCGCTGCCATGTTGGAATTTCAGATGATTTCTAGCTTCTAGCTGCGAGAATGCAAAGGCGAACCTTGCGTAAACGCGCCCTTACACTTACACGCCCTAAATGGTTGAAATCCGCCCTGCAAACGATCGCACCTGAATGGTTGACGCTGAATGGTGCATAATATTGTGGATAATACCAGAGAGGCAAACAAACTAATTTTAATTGGAGACCATCGTTATGATGGCCAATTAAAAGTCGTTTGTTTGCATGTTTATTTCTAGTAATGTTGCTGCTTCCTCATTGGCTGCCCAGCCGAAATTCTCTTTTTTAAAAGATGCGACGTTCTGCCTAAAAAAAAAAATTAGAGACGTTCTTATGTAACATGAGTAACGTAAATAAAGGGTTAAAATCACATCCTGGTAAAAAAAAAAAAAGTGTGGCATGAAGGGTAAGCGGAATGCAATTCTATCCTTTTACTTGGATTTTTCATGTAACTTGAAATTGGGGGGGGGGGGGGAATTGAGGCTTAATGGCGCGTCGACAGCTTGGTCGTTAGCGCCAACTTCAGTCACAGTGCAGTGGTCTGGGTTGCCACTGCAACTTGAAATTGGCTCTGAGGTTTTAGCCGAATCGGTTTTTTTTTTTTTTGGGTATGCACTTCCTTGTCTTCAATGTTTCCAATAGCGCACTAAAAGGGGGCAAAGGAGGCGATCACCCCCCTCCCCCCCCCC
>JAHWFP010018425.1:0-10030 GCA_023313725.1 Lithobius niger
TCTGGCCTGAATACAACATAACAGCAACGAGCAATAACAGCAATGACCTCAAAGAACAATGACCCCAGGTATCACCAAACAACACTACCAAATAACAGCTAACATCACCAAATAATACTATTTGTCACTGCACGGCAATCACGCCGCTAGATTGTTGCACTGCACACGTCACTGCACACCACACCTTGAATGTCAGACAGTAGCAACATCTTAGTTAGCACCCACACACACGATCGCTGGCACAGTACACTCACAATTAAACTGCACTCACTCACGCCGCACACCCGATGTCGCACCACCATATCGTACACCTGCCCATTAGCAGGGTGTACCAGCAGAACAGGAGGGGCACCATGGGAACGCATGCACTATATATGCACCCCCGTTGCCTTACAGAACCTAGCAACCATCCGTAACCTGCGCAGTGATGATGGTCCCGTAGCTGCTGACAGCAGGAGCTCAATGGTTGGGTGATCTTTAACCCATACAGACAGCATGCTACGATAAGCTGCATAACCCGGGCATATAAGGAGAAAATGTTCTGGTGTCATGTCGACACCGCACACAGCACAGGTGGGGGTGTCCACCCATCCAAACCGATGCTGATGACCACGCAGAAGCGAGTGGCCAGTGCGCAGTCGCGAGAGTACCCTTGCTTCCCCGAAACTCAGCCTATTCATGATAGGTCGAGAGTGACAAAGTGGCTGGATCCGGAAAAGGGTTCTTCCCGTCTCCGCCTGCTGCCACTTTCCTTGCCAGTCACTAAAGAACCATCCCCTTAGAAGCTGCCTCCTTGATCGGACTGAGAGTACCGGGGACACAGACGGGGCACCCCGCTCGACTGCTGCACGCGCCAATCCATCCGCCAACACATTGCCATGGTTGCCCCTGTGGCCGCGTATCCACCTAAGAGCCACTGTGCCTGTTTGTAACGCAACCCACAACTTCCAGCCAATGGTGTAGACCACTGGGTCACTGACCTCGAGCAGCCGCAGAGAACGCTGCAAACTCCTCACACTCGACAGGGAGTCCGTGTAAATCGAGAACGACGGGAGCTCCAGATCAAGAGCCACGTCTAATGCCACGGAGATGGCAATCATCTCACACATAGTGCTCGAAGTCACAGCATCTACACGCCGCATCAACTCAATCTTAAGAGATGGAACACAAACGCCAATCCCACCCACTTGTGTAGCCGCAACATACGAAGCGTCACAGAAAACATCACACTCCGTATATGCCTGCTCGAAAACCTTTAGAGTGGCTGGACACCATGTCCATGGACTCAACGGACACACCCACCCCACGTCTAGAATGTGGTCCGAGACACGCAGAAGTATCGAAATGCCACTGCCCGGAACACCGAGGAGGCTCCGCGCTTTCTCGCTGAGCTTAGCATAGTCTGCTAGGATAAGCCACACAGGGTCCCCTGGACCCCTACTTAGATTCCGCAGACACAAAATGGCTAGAAGCTCCGCTGCACGACACTCAAGAGGAGGCTCTCCGCACTCCACCCATAGAGCATGGACGGCTGTGGATGCCATACAGCCCGAAACAATGCGCAGACATTCATTGACAGTCGTCTGCAATACACGAATGTGCCGCTGAGCAGTGGACAGAAATGGCAAGTGGTAATCTAGACAAGCCCTCACAAAGGTCCTGTAGGTAGCTAACAGAGCACCCCGTTTCACAGATGCACCCCTGACCAAGGCTCTGAGAACCGACGTCCGAGACTGTATTACCTGCCGAAGCCGTTGCACGTGAGCATTCCACATTAACTCCGAGTCCAACAGCACTCCCAGGTACTTGACCTGCTGCTTCGGGTGGACTCGGACACCTGCTATCTCCAAACTAGGCATGGCTCGCAGAACATACCGCGACCTCGAGAATACCACCACCTCTGTCTTAGCAGGTGCAAGCAGCAGACCCCTATCACCAAGACGATGTGCTACCTGGTCAAGTGCCTGCTGAGCCACATGGCTAAGTCATCGGCGTAGCACACAATGTTTGCCAAAACACCCAGCTCTACCAGAACATCATTGATGGCCACGGCGAAAAGCGTTGGGCTCAAGCAGCTCCCCTGGGGGAGGCCACGGTCAGTGCATGCCTCAGATGACCAAAAACCACCAACACGGGTAACGAATCGCCGCTCGGCCAAAAGGGCCACAATGGCACTCACAAGCTTGGGGCTAGACAGGGAGGCCACCACCAAGCAATGGAGACCGTATCATAAGCCACCTTAATATCCAGGAAGACGGCTAGAACAACCTGCCCCTGGGCCCACGCCTCCCGGACGCTCGACAAAAGGTACAAGACAGCATCCTGCGCACTTCTGTTTGGTCGATATCCAAACTACACAGGAGCTAAGCAACCAAAATACTCAATGTGCCAGCTCAACCACAGCACCAGCATTCGTTCAAAAGCTTTCCGAATGCAAGACAAAAGCGCAATTGGCCTGTAGTTCATAAGGTTCGACCTGTCGGTACCTGCCTTATGAACTGGCACCAGAATGGTATATATCCATGCTGCTGGCACCTCTGCACCATCCAACACGGCCTGGAAAAGCGCTAACAATTCCTCTCTTGCGCCCTGCGGTTGCTGTCTCAAATCATCGTATGTCACCCTATCCACACGCGGCGCACTAGAACCTCTGCATTTTGCAAGCGCCGCTTCAAACTCACAAAGCTCCCATGGGGCGTCCCCCGCATAAGACCGGACAGCCTATACAACCGGTGGGGGCGGGATGCCGCTCGGCAGGGCGTAAATACTCGCAAACCTTGCGTCGAAGGCATTTGCCATGCCTTCTCCGCGAAGAATGGTACGACTGACCGCAGCAGCGCCTAGGTCATAGACCCCACGTAATGCTAACCCTTGAGTCTTGCTGACGTACAGCACGCCATGCCTGGGCCAGAGATGCTGCTGATCCTACCTGCTCGCACAATCTCGAGCCATAAGCCTCTTTCTCCTTCCGAAGCAAATAGTCAGACTCTCTGACCGTGCCCCTGTACAAGAGCCACCTTTCGTCACATGGGAAGCGCTTCCACTTCCGGTATGCTTTGCGCCTGTCTCGCACTGCAATTGTACAGATGTGCGTCCACCATGGTGGATGAGGTTTCTTGCGCCGTACACTGACACGCGCATGATATCGTTTGTGACCGAGATTTTCAGCCATCCAACCTGAAAAGCAACCGTTGTCTATCACAGGACGTCTCTTCCTATCACCCGTGACTGATTCACGACCTCCTATGCTGCGCAGAATCACTGGGAAATGATCACTGTTGCACTGATCATCAGAGACTGCAAAAGTGAAGGCTGCAGCCAGGGACGGCGTACAGATGAAAAAATCCAGTACCGATTCTTGAACTCCCCCACCCTGCCATCTGGCGAAACCTAACCGCACATGCATCAATACCCTGCACTCGATGGCTCAATACAAATGGTAAGTACGGAACGGCCCACCTAATGAAAATCCCCACCTTCAACCCTGAGTAAACAAAATCCGCCTGCATGGAGGCTGCACAGACATTGTGCATGTTGTTCGCTTCTTGAACACCTAACACATCCGTAAAACGTAACAAGCGCTCTACCTCCACAATTTTAGTCTGAAGGCCTCGGGCGTTCCAAGTTGTAATGTTGAACGTTATGGATGCCGCTTACACATGCACTGGCAACGGGAGGGTGTGCTACACTACCCCATTCCCACCTCCCCTCCAGACTGCTGGTCATGCTCTTCCAAAATCTCCACCTAACTCACCTCTACACTCATGCTGTCGTCGATCTGTGGCGAGTCTACGCTATACTCAATGTCAGCAGGCACCTAAGGGCCTGCAACTGGGGTCGTCTCCGAGACGCTGTACCGCTGTCTGCCTACATCAGTCGATTCAGCCGACTCATGTCCAGCACTTGCAACACCATTTCTCTGGTCATCAGTTGTTACTTGCACATCCGCACTGTCTGCTCTTGATCATCAGCTACCATCTCCATTGGCTGCACCGACGCCTGCTCCAACGACTTGCGCCTCTTACCACCTCGTCGCCGCTTTGCTGGTGGCATGATTGGCGAACTTCTACTTGCATTTAACCCTGCAGCAGCGAGTCCATCGCCTGACCCCTCAGCTTGCCTTTGTACTGATTCCACTACACTCACCGCACTGCCTGATTCGCCGGTCTGCTGCAGTCGCTGGTTTTCCACGGCCACTGTCTGCATCGAGGTGCCCCAGGCTCGAAGACACTCCGCCCCAGGGATGGTACATTCGACTGCCATGATGCTGAGTCCATAGCCTGCCCGACACCGCGCTCCTGTCGGTTCCTCTGTGTTTCCTCCCTCTGCAGCGCCCCACACAAGTGTAGACAGAGTTGTCGCGGGTCGCGCCATATGCCACATTCCACACATGCGCGGCTCGCGCACACGCTCCTGAAGTGCCCACGCATTTTGCACCTAAGACACATCGGCGGGCGGTCTGCGACAATCACAAGCGTCTGGATTCCTCGGACGACCATCACATCAGGGACATCTTCTATCGTTATGCCTTCGCGTAGGCGAATGGTCACAAGGCGCACACCTGTTTCGCAGGTAACACGCCCTCGAATCGTGAGTTTCTCAAAGGCGTGTGCTTCAAGTGTACCAATTCTACCGAGTGCTGCATTTACCTCCTGCGGCGTGACCTCGCGTGGCAGCCACTGCAGACGTGCTGTGATGGTCTGCTCGTGCGGGTCGAAAAGTTCGACTTGAACTCCATTAATCTTGAGCTGGGCCTTCAAGAGCCTTTGCTTCGCCACCGTACTCTTCAGTTCTACCTCGAAAGCACTTCTTTCCCTCAAAGATGCAGCAGCCGCTATTTCTCCTACACCAATAGCATGCTCTACAGCAAGATAAACTTGTGTCAAGGAGTACGGGCGACCCGCCTGACCACAGACCAAAACTACTGACACCGGCATCCGAATATTAGTGAGGCCCCCTCCATACAGCCTCTTCAGAGACTGCAGATTTCGGGAGCAGTTGCGTAAGGGGTACCCCTTTTCTGCTGTTTCCTCTTCTTCACTTTCACTCCAAATTCCATGTTCCTTACCGCGCACAGCAGCACTAAAAAGTTTCTGTACAATCCGTATTACCTCATCTTGCTCACCTCCTCTGCTGTCTGCTTGACCCCTCGCATCTCTACTATTCCCACCTGGCTGTCCACCATTGTGACTGCTGGTGACATCGTCAGAAACTCCATATCTTCTCACATCTACCTCAGAAATGCCCTTTTCCCGCGCCACTTTCATAACTTCCACAAAAGATTCCTCCGACACAATACCAGTGTTGAGCTCACTACTCACTATAATCTTGCTTAAGATGAGCTCTCTCACCAGGGCATTTACATCGGCCGCCATTTTTACCGCCATTTCATTCACCCATCAACAATCAACGGTTTGGACGATAGTTTTCAATCCTTAGGACGTGCACCAGGAATTGTTAGGCACCGTAGCAAAGACATTATACGTGCACGAAAACAATGAGAAGCGATTAAAGTGATTGTTGTCCTTCCGGTTTTCCTTTAACTTTCCTTTTCCTTTTATCAGCTCAGCCGGGATCCAGAATTATTATGTAGATTAGTACATGCACACACAGAGATGAAACGTCATGGTTATTGTAAGTGCGCAAAGGATCATATACTGTGGGACGCAGTAAATAAAGTTAACAATTATTCAACAGAAAATCTACTTTTAAAACGGATTTTTACCAAAGGGATTTTCGTGAAACCAGTAGGGACGTACACATTTCAAAAGTACCTTTATTCTTTAAAAAAAACGCAACAGCTAGCAACTGAGCACAACTTCGCTACCAAAAATGCACACACACACACAAAACACAAAAAACGCACGCTCAATTGAAAAAAATGGCATTGGCAAAAATAGGACGCAACAAAAAAAATACAAAAGAAAAGATATCAGAAACAAAACCCAGAAGGGTGAACGAACCCTACAAATAGTGATATCAGAACAAAAAGAATGCCACCAAGTTGCTAAATGGTGTACCAACCCTAACCGACCCTAACCCTAACCGACCCCAATCCTAACCGACCCTAACCGACCAACCCTAGTCTTCCCATTAGAAAGTAGTGATATCACCCCCGCCAACGAACAACCTCCAAGCTAATCCCACCGACTATAAATTCAGACGTTAAATTAAAAACTTTACCAATGCAACGGACCGTTGTCGTGTTCTTATTGCTTGGTGAAGTAGTGTCACCTCAGTAAACAAACAAGAATTACTTTCAACAATTTTCTAACCCAATGTGCTCCCTTTTGTTGTTAAAAATAACACCAAATGATTATTAATGAGGGGCTAAAAGAAAGTGTTTTAACATGTTTGCATCTGTCTTTATTTAACGTTTGGAAGAAGGAGGCATGGAGAGACACAGCGTCCCTCGCTCGCCCGTCGCGTGGATACAGACTATACATATAATTATATGTATAGTCTGTATACACGCGACGTGTGAGCGAGGGACGGGCGACAAGCCCCTGTGTGCTGAGAGAGACGCAATCGCGTGGTATATCACTGTAATGCGAAGAAGGTCGGGTAAAGAGCAACTATCATAGAAAAAAAACACAAGTCAAACTGCAAAAAAAAAAACAGAAGACAGTAGCAAAAAATGGGTTGAATTGGAATGCACGATATATCCCGTACAGAAATGCAAGAAAGGTGAAAGGAGGTAAGGAGGAGGGGAAGAGAGCAGGGGCGGACTGGCAGTAGTGCCCCAACGGCCATTGGCCGGTGGGCCAACTGGCTGAGGGGCCACTAAGTCAAGTTTTTTTTTTGTAACGTTTTATGGTAGTAAAAAAATTACTCCTCCCTTTTTTGGTGGGAGAAGGTTTTGCCCTTTTGTTATTAAAAAAAAATTTTGTGCGAAAATGGGGGTGGGTTAGGGGAAATAATCGTGGATCTTATAACGCCGAGACTCGTTGCATTCGTTTCTAATACATCTCCTGTAAAACAAGTCTGGTTAGCGAGCTAGCAAGTTGTTGCTTAGCAACGAAGCGCGTAACAAGTAAAAAAGCGGAGCGTGGCTGGTTGAAAACTACTGTTTTCTTTTCTGATAAGTATTTATCAATTTTCTTTCTTAGTAGAATAGTAGCGTGTGTATGGTACGGCAATCTTGCAATTATTTCTTAGGAGAACGAAAAACAATAAATTAAAACTTAACGCAACGAGTAAATTACATGTGTAATTTTTACAACCGTGGGCCTATTTGCTTCTAAGTTGTTTTAACGCGATGTTTATAACATCTCACTTCTTCCAGTTCCACGCGGGGCCCTAGCGGTAGTTGTGGCCACTATTACCTCTGATAATGGTTTTGCCTTTGAAGCAGCGCGAAGGCAAAGTATTATCAGAGATATTAGTAGCCGCAATTACCGCTAGGGCCCCGCGTAGTACTGGGAAGAAGTGAGATGCTATATCTAGTTAACTTTTAAATCTAGGTTAACGTTTCACTAGTGGGCAGCACCAATAGGCTGCGCTGCTACCTTTTCTTTCTTTATGTACCAGTAAGGAACTAACTGGTCATTATTTATGGCCAAGGCGAGGATGGGGTGGGGGGATGAAAATGTAGGCAAGATCAGTGCTGTAGCCAAATAAAGTAAGTAGCACTCCGCACCGACAGTTACCATTAGTTGTAAGTGTCTCGTTTTTAACGAAAAGACATGTTGGGTTAAAAATGTTCTATAAAACATCGATGTTCCTTACACCCGTCTCTTGTCGAGATTCATACAATAAGTACACTGTTTGCTTGTTTGCCCCATCCATAACATAGTCAGCAAGAGAAAGTCATCGAAGAAGCCAAGAAATCAGGTGCAAAGGCTTTTTACAAAGTTCATTGTACAAACTATCAGAGGCGGACTGGCCCAGGTCCCAGGGTCCCAAATGAGACCCGCGCCCCAGGCCGTCGGCGCCCTCCCTCCCTCCCTTCTATCGGCCAGCTTCAGCTTCCCGATCCTTAATGAAAAAAAAGTTTGTGAAAAAAATACTGATTTTGCCGAGTTGTATTGTTTTTAGAATCAAAATTGAATTCTAAAACCATCCATACAACATCGGAGTATTCGTAGTGCAGGCAGATATACTACATCTTCTCATCAAACTGTTTTAATTTTACCCATGTCGGGCATACACCGTAACCGTAATGCCACGCCCACGCCACGTGGCTCATTCACGACTTGTCTGCTGCAAAGCGCGGGCTGCTGACTCGGCTTCGGCTTTCTGGCCGGGATGTGGGTCGGAGCGGCGCCAGTAGAGGGCCGTAGAATCTGCTGGGAGGGGGTGGGGGGGGGGGGAGATTGCCCTAAGATCCTCTGAATCAAGGGAGAAAAAAATTAAAAGGGACCTTGTCGATTTCAAATGTGGAAGCTTTTCTTCTCCAACACACGTCAAGTTGTTTTGGGCAAAACTGAGTAAAAGGTTTCGCCATTTTTTCATCTTTCGACGCTCCAATTTTTTGAAAACTGAAGCATGTTGTTGCTTTAAAATGTGGAACTTTTTTGCAATAATACCTCTAGGCCTAGTAGTTTGGAATAAAACTGAGTAAAAGATTCTCAATTTTTCACCTTTTGATAGTCCATTAAAAAAAACTTTCTGCCTCCGGCAGCTGGCCCCACTCGTACTGCCCATACTTGAACACAGCAGTTCATCGTCATTCATTATAGCCTAAAAGTACAAAATGCCAACCCCCAATCGTCAATGGTTAGCTGTTGGATTGTTTATACTATAATTCTAAACTGAACTCAGTTTAATTAAATTTGGAAAGAAAATTTCTTAAAAAAAAACATGTAAACAAGTTTTTACGAAACCTACCATCCTGAAGAACGACTAAGAAAAGTCACCAAAATTTGCTCTGTTACGTTATTTTAGTGCTCGTTGGAGGCCAGAAACAGGTACTAAAATAGCGTAAAATGATTCAGCTTCGCTCCAGACCCCACTGGGGGAGCGCACAGCTGAGTTTTACGGAGCCATAGCGATAGCACCCCCTCCCTTTCCTTGCAAATCTGGGATCTGCTTCTTTTGGCTGCCAGTCTGCCTTTGCAAACTATATACTTCCAATATTGGTACTAATAGCTTCAAAACCTTGTAAACACTCATATTCTGGGGGTCTGAGAAGCTGAGGCTTTTTTTAGAATGTATACTGCTGAAAGTGTCATTTTAAGGTTCAAAAATGACTTTTTCTTCCAGTTTGGTCAGTGTTTTTTCGTGACGCGACACTTTTCGAATCACCCCGCATAGTCATTAGTCGGGCCTTTCAATTTAGACAAGGATTTTACTGATACATAACAACACTTTTTTTTTTAATTTTTGTTTTAGCCCTCTGACTCAAAGCAAAACCCATACGGTATATGAAACTTCTAAAAAAAAAAAACAGCTGCAGAAACAACGTGAAATTTGTAAAAATCGTATGCATGCATGCATTACTGTTTTGACGTTTAGTGTTGCGTAAAGTAAAAAGTTGCTTAAGAACCATTTCTACGAGCTACTTCTGATAAACCGTTGGACTATTGTACATCCGGTAGAACTTTTTAAATGAACAAAATACGAATAAATAATTTACTTCAAAATTATGTGTAAATCGGCTTCAGGCCACATGTGAAACCATATATTATCTTCTTTTATTGGTTGTGAAGGAGGAGGGGAGCAGGAGTGTGTGAAGGGAAGCAGTTATCATTCGTGAAGTAAAAAAAGTAAGAAAATATAGTAATTTGCTCCAGAACATTGGACAGTTTTTGTGTTTGAAGACATTTGTTTTGTGAAACTTGGGATAGGGGGCCATTTTTGGGGGCAGGGCCGGTGGGCCAAGTTGCTGCCAGTCCGCCCCTGGGAGAGAGGGGGTTGAGACTGAGAGGAGCGGGAGTACGGAAGAAAAAAAGAGAATAGAGGTGAGTGGGGAGCAAGGGATAGGTGGGGGAGGAGAGCGGGCAGAGATTGCAGATGCAGTTTCACAAACAAATGTCGTTTCCGAAGAAGTATTTTCAGCGTAAAATTTCTGTTATGCATTTCGGTAGGC
>JAHWFP010018426.1:0-12646 GCA_023313725.1 Lithobius niger
TTGCTGTGCGTGCGTCCTGCTTTACGTGTATAGCCCGTTACACAGTGTCAACATAGTGTACAGCCAGGCCACTGTTGAGATCAAATTGTTGGACTGCAGTTTTGTGCTCCAAAAGTTGTGGACAAAGTCAACATTTTTATAATTGGTGGGTTTAGTACACTATAAACATGTCCATAAATGAAGATTTTTTTGTATGATGTTTTTCACTGGTGTTGGATTCAGACTTATATACAAGTACAGTATAACCTCGTTAATAAGAACTCGGATAACAAGACTTCCCGCTTAATAAGAACTTTTTTTCAAGATTTTGGTTGGTCAGCTACTCAGTCAGCACTAAATATATATGGCTATAACGAACTCTGTTAATACGAAAGTATGGATAAGACGAACAAATATTTACAATTCTAGCTTATTTTTACGAATTTGCTGTTCGTAACGGTTTCTTTTTCCTCCCCCTTGAATTTCGTTTTGTTTCAAGCAAAACATCAATCGCTAGTTGACTCCATCTTGGGAAGTGATAAGAGTTTTGTCCGTTTGCGCAAACGCGAAGGTTAAAGACGAATGAAAAGAAAATACCGTACTGTATACCGGTAGGCTACATTTTTAAAAAAAGTTGCAGTCCAATTTCTCTCGTCCGTTTAATAAGAACTACGGTTAATACGAACATTTTGAGCAGTCCCCTTAAAGTTCGTATTAAAGAGGTTTTACTGTATATGCAAAAAATGGGCAAAGAAATACCCTTATTCAATAAATTTCTCTCGTTAAAGTAGATACTCGAACTTCAAGTTTGAAGTTCGAGTATTTGCATAAATCATGAGTCGTACACTTCAAAGTAAAGGATTGTTGGATCCAACATTCGTGGGAAGTTGCCTCAAAGATACACATGCAAAGATGTGTATCATTTCCTTAATATTATAGTTAACTGTATGTATTTTATTACCAGTTCCTGAGGCGTAGGATCCGTCTTCTATTTCTTCTGCATTTTGCAAAGCTGCCTCAGCTAATTCTTGGTCTCCCTTGTCCAAAGCCACATAATAAATGTCCTAAATGACATACAAACATCATTGGCAAATATTTTAATTATATCAAGAATTATAAATTCTTGATTATACTAATAGTTAGTTAAAAAAAAACTCGGTGTCACTTATCACCTTGAATAAATCTCTTGATCCAATATCAACAGCTAGTAATGACGCCTTCTCCAGCCTTTGAAATCTTGAAAGATCAAATGGAAAATTAACATACCTCTAGTAATCCTGAGACACCGAACTTTTAATTAATTACAATGTTACTTTTTTTTGTTTTTACTAACCTTAACATGTGATGAAAAAATCTTCGAGCAAGATTTCGTACTCGATCTCGGTATTCCAAAATGGTAACCTTAGTCAATGGGCGAGAAGGTGCGTAAAAGGTGCCAAGAGCAGCTTCAAGCTGGGCTGTGAAGTTGTCAGAAGAAATAAAAGTAAGGTCCTAGAAATCCAATATAACTTTCAGTACAAAATGGAGTATTCAACTTCTGTTTTGACAAGCAAAACCCAGGTACCTTAAAAAAAAACTACACCTGATAGTTTCTGTGAAAATAAAACTGAAGGTCCCTTTAAAAAAAAACTAGGCCCTTTTTGTTTTAAAAGACAGTGTGGGCGGGTAGTGTATTTTATTATGAAATGTCAAAAGCAACTAAACATGTTTTGCCGTGTTAAAACTACTGCAATGCCCTTGTGGGGCTCGATTATCAACTGTCTCACGTCATGTGAAGTCCTATCTCACACCAGCCACCAAAGTAATATTAGTTAAATTATTACCTTCTCTATTTAGCGTCAATGGCAATCGCAATAGGTGATTCATGATTATTGTTAAGCACTGGTAACTCAGCTGTCCATCTATATTCCAATTCAAACTGCTCAGCAGATTAACTGCCTGTAAGAAACAATCAAATTAGGAACACAGCTGTACTTCCTCTTATAATTAGTGTTGCAAAAAACGCTACAAAATCTTACTTCATCAAGCTGCTTGCACTTTACATACTGACTGATGAGTTCTAGTGGCGTCAACATGCCTCGACTTAAAACCCCAAGTTGAAACTGAAGTAGTCCAAAGGGACCCCTAACGAAAAAAAGAAAATACAATGGAAAAGGAAATGGTTGGTTGTGCATAACACTATCGAATGTTTTTTTTTCCCATTAAGATTTTTAAAGTTGTCTGAAAGTGATACTGGTTGGTAATAGGGCCAGAACTGGGGTAATCACATGGTTTTGGCTGGCAGTGTCTATCAAGTATCTGTTTTTTGATAATTCTGGCAGTTAACAGATTTTGGCAATCCAATTCACATTAATAACTGGTCCCCCCCCCCCCCCCGCTTCCCGAGTCCTTTCGTATGGTGCTAGCCTTATGTCATTCTTAACTTCTTTACCACACAACAAAAAGAACACAGTAGTTAGATCGCTCACAAGCCACAAAACTGAAAACTATTACGTGAACATAATAACTTGAAAAGAGCTGTGTGGTCTTTTACCTTGAAACATGTTGCTCATTATTGAAGAAAATACAGTTTTAAACCAGTTAATACCTTGACAGTATCACTAATTTTCGACAAACCAATAATCATAGTCTGTTGTTAGTTATTCTGTTCGTTTTTATTCATCAGTTGTTGTTTTGGTCTTGTTGTTTCAACAGTACAGTACTACATGGTGTTAAAAGATGCACCGATGTGCTAAAATACCGATTCCGATGTCCAATTCCGATGTTGAAAAAACATTGGCCGATATCCCATTCCGATATTTCGTGGTCCTATGTTTAAGAAATTAAAGTGAAACTACGTTACATTTTTTATGGAGTCAAAAATAATTAGGGCCACAAAAAAAAAATTGTTTGGTTTACGGGCAAGGTTACAAACTGAAACACCAGGCAACCAGACATTTATTTTATTTAACTGACCACATTTCTTTGACGTGTACCTAGCTCAAGACTGAAAGAGCGTGCAGTCTGCCTAACAAAGTACAATATTTTGTTAATATGTTATTTATGTCATCTAGTATTAAAAATATTTTAGTTATTGCCAAATAACTTCTTAGTGGTTTCAGCTAAAGGCTAGAAACTAGAACCGAAAAGCTTGTTTCAAGCCGGTTAAAATGGTGTACTGGAATGTCAAAAACGGTCAAAATTTGGCGAAAATATGATTTTTAGCGGGTGGACCAAGATTGAGATAGAAAAATTTTGACACGCGATAATTTAATGCACCCTCACGCACCTGTAAACCAAACGATTAACTTTTCGTGCCCTAAGCGGATTTCACAAATAAAATTTAAAATTTCTGTATGCCTAAAATTTAGCACCCGGAAGTTAATTATAGGCTCATCTGTGACAAAATAATAATAAAATTGTGGATATCCAATGGATTAACATCTGCTGCCTAAAACTGATCTGATGCTCCGATGACCGATGTAGCCAAAAATGGCCAATTTCCGACGGCCGATGCTAACATCGGTGCACCTCTACATGGTGTATGAAATCTCAATTCGGTGGTTGGCTCCTCCTGTATTTGTCAGACATGCTTTGTGGAGAAGAACCATTGAATTAAATGCAACAAAACTTGCCACCCTACTTATTTTTAACTCTATGATAAACCCACACTTCAGAGCCCTTGAATCACTGTTGATACAACACAAAAACCCCAGGAATGAACATGATATCCATCGATACTGATCACCGTGCAGCCAATCTGTCTGATCAGCTTCACAAAATGTGATACACACCGATGGCCCCACAAAGAATACTTGACAAATACAAATTCCATACAGCATGCAGTGCGATCGAAACAACACCTGATGAAAACAAATGGACAGAGTAATAAGTATAAAGTAGTATAAGTATAAATAAGAATCCAAGCACGGCAAACAACTGAACAACGACTTTGAACAACAACTTTGAACAACGACTTTGAATGAACAACAGACTTTGTAATTCTTGGTTTGTCGAAAATGTGTGATACTGTTGAGGTATTGACTGGTTTGAAACTGTGTATTTTCTTAAATTAGAAGATAGTACCGTAAAGCCAAAAAAAAAAAGTTCATCTCTGCAATTAATACCCTTTATTTTCAGTTACATGGCTTTTTTTCCCCCAAGACATCAGTATCGGAATAGCCGACATTGTTACTACCAGTGTCAGTATTGGAAAATATGGGTATTAGACGGCCTTATTAATTGTACCACATTACCTGTCAAATGCCATTACTGCCCTGTCTATGGCTGAGCAGGAAACGGCATTGGGATCCAAAACCTTGACGGGGTTCCATAACAGTTTTTGCATAACAGGTTGATACCTGAAAATATTTTTAAACCATTGTACGCAAAGGCCACATCACATGTCCATGTATTTAATAAGTCCTAGACCAACGAAAGAATAATCCTACACTATCTTCTCAGAATGGCAGTTTCAAACGCCACTGTACTGTATTGTTCCAAACACGAGACAACTCACATTTTTGGGCTCGTATACTCTAAAGAAATAAATGGCTATAATTATTATAAGCAGGTGACTTAACAAAGCTTTCTTAAGGCTGTAGTTTGAGCCACTATTACATGCATTAGTGAATACTAGTCAATTCACCCTCTACTGGATTCAAAGCCCAATATTTTTAATAACTTCTTTCTTTTTGGAATGTTTTACCAAGGCCGTTTTTTAAAATAAATTTTAGTTTTTGCTAAGTAATTCAAAAATTATTTGAGGCATTGACTACGGATTAATTAGCACAATTGAATAGCTCTCGACCTCGACAAAACTATATGAATGATGCATTCAAACATCAAAATCGTCCAAAATTTGAACGGTACTGTAAATAGCGTACTAAACGCCCAGTTAATGTTAACGCCCGGGGGGGGCGCGCGCCACCCTACAATGCTTGAAAGTTGAAATCGTGAAATACTTTTGTTGACGCCCACCCCTTAAAAATCGTCGGTTTTCTATTGTAAAATTAACTAAAATCTTCTTACATTTTAACGAAATAAACAATTCATCCCCTAAATCTTAAATAAATAAAGATGCAAACCTATTTACGTTGCCTTTTGGACTTATATGTCAGATTGCCTGAGCGGGGAATTTATTCATAAATTCACTTTAATAGATCGTCCTCCTGCCAAAATATAATATAATTCAAAGTTAAAAACTAATTTTTAACAATCACCAACCTTCAAAACAGACAATGCGATTCACAACCGGGAAGCGCATGTGTTGCCACAATTTACTGGAAGTTGTCTCTGTTCTTCCTGGACAGAGTAATCCATGCTGGAAGTTCGGGCTTGGATTACTCTCTTCAGGAAGAACAGTAAAACTATGTCAACCTGACGACTTCCATTTCCCGGTAGTGATTCGCGTTGTCAGTTTTGAAGGTTGGTATGGTTAGAATTAGTTTTAGCTGTGATTTTGTTGAATTTTGGAGGCCAGACCATATAGTAACCTAAATTTGTTAATAAATGAAAACAAAAATATTGTGTTAATGCTAACTTGAATCCAGATCATGTATGCGAATGATTGCATTATCGCAGACTTTTCCGTGATAGAAAAACCTCGTCCCTGGACAGAAGTTAGTTTAGAAATAGATATGCTTGTTTTTCACGCCCAGCCCCAATTTTAGACAAATTTATTTGACAAGGCCATGGGCTTTAATAACACGATTGACAGTATAAGACAATGCTGCTGTTTTAAAGGTACAATTCTTTTTTTTAAAGTACTGTCGTGTATTTGGAACGATCAGTAATTAGCAAACAGAATAAGTAGTAAAGTTCATAGAAAGTAAATTCTACAAACATGATGAATCACTACTCAGATCAAACAAAGATAAAAAGTTACCGTAGTTTAACCCATTGCTCTAAAGCTGGGATGGCAAACCGGTGGCATGCTTAATCCTTTCTAGTGGCACGCAGAGGATGCACACAGCAAGTGCGTACATACTATATTGTCAACTGGCTCTGAAAACTAATGGAGACATAAGAGCGAGAAAAGGGAGTTCCTGTAAACCCCCCACACGTTTCCACCCCTTGAAGGTGTAAATTACTGTAGCTGTACAAACAACTTGAAAAAAAACTAAAATAAATTCTTGACACGAGTTGGCTATTTCAGGACAAATCGAAATTAGCATAAACTGTTTTGCAGTATTACATTGCAGAATGTAACAAGCTTTTTCTTAGCCTTTTAGTTAGCAACAATGGCAAGTTGTAGCAGCTTGTGGTGATATTTATTTTGTAAAACTGACGCTCAATAAAAGTTTCGCCATCCCTGCTCTAAAGGCAGAGTACTTCATTGTAGGAGACCGAGTTCTGTAGAATGTCGGTAACAATTTGCCTTTGCGTAGGTTTGACATAATATTCCTCTCGACTGTACTTTCTTAAGATTGTTTATGTACTTATCCCTTCATTCTGCACAAACCTACATCTTTTACCTAAAATATGTTGACAAATCTAAGCCTCTGTTTAGATTTGGCTCCTCTGCAAGAATCTGCAGCTTGACGACAGAAAGTCCTTGGTCATAACATTGAATCTGACCTTTCTCACTGGCTACCATCACTACTGTACCATTTGGATGCCAGGAAATTACAACCGGAACCTTAAAAAGAATAAAAAAATACTTTGAAAACTTTAATAGGATGTATGTTCATTCCTTTACAATTGAACTGAGTGAAGAATTAGGTTGCAAATTACAAACTTCAGTTAATTCAGCAATATCTTAATTAATCCCTCGTCGATTACTACAACCGCCTTACACAAGTATAAAAATAAGTCCAGTGACAAAAAGCAAGATTTGTGAGGGAACCAAGCACATTGAACAAAACACACCGCAGTTTATAGTGCCCTAGGCTCCAAGCTAAAAGGACACAACAAGGGATTCTCACGGGATTCTGAAAACAGAATTCTGAATACTCATTCGTAGTGATTTTCTGTGGCATTATTGATGATAAGCGTTCTAACGAACACTCATAATTCAGTTTCAGTATGTACGATTCTTATTGGGCTACAGACTGATACTATACTACACCCTGTACCACACACTTCATCCACAAAATAATTAAATATGAATATTTTACTACGGTATATGGTATGTATGAACAATAATACAAGATTATCCACTAATGTTTGTTTACTTTTAAATTGTTATACCGGAGTGAGCAATAAATGACCAGAAAGTAGTTTGTACACGTACAGTTGTTCTTCTAACAAAAGTTTATTAGAAGGTGCAGTAAATCCTCAGTTATCCAAACCCTGAATATCTGAACTGCCCTTGGCCAAGAAAACCGGCAAACTTTGACTTACTGAAGGCAACTTTTCACTCACTCACCACCACGCACAATTTAATAGTCAATAATGGTGTAGAGTATCTTTGTCTTTGAAATTGTGCGTGGTGGCGAGTGAAAAATATAATAACTAGTAACATCTTTTTTATTACCTTAATTGATATTTTTGTGGTGGTGTCGTCAAGGTTGACGTGAAATAGTTTTTGTTTGATGAACATAACGCTTGACTCAAGCAGTCGTGACTCATTAACCACGCACCTTTCACCGTCATCGTTTCGCGTTTGAAATCTGGGAATTCCGGGCAAATCCTCTTTTCTTGCTGCCTTTTTCGGCGGCACTGCCTTATTCTGTATCACTGCCTGTTCGTTTCAAAATCCATTGGACACTCCTTTAGTAACGTGTGATCCTATTGATTCACTCATGCCATGTGTAAAATGCGTTGCGGCAATTCATCAAGGAATGTCACGCAAAGCTACTCAAGGTCATCTCCATTAGAACTAGAGTGCGTGCATCCCTTGTGAATGGCCATCTAGATGTCCTGATTGCTGGATTGCATGACAACCGTAAAACAACTTTTAAAAATATTTGCACAGTAATTAAAACTTCAAGAAAAAAAAATATGATTTTCTGTTTGGCCACGAAAAAAAAATTAGTTGGTTCTCAAGCCCTGGCTGGTGGTCAAATTTGCCCCTGGTCATCGCTTTTTATTTGTTTGCACAAGCTACATTTATTACTGTACGAGGAAGAGTAGTGCTGAAAATAAGTATTAGTAATTCAGTTCATTACCCAACTCTATCTTAAGTTAACCACTCGCAGCTCTGTAAAAATTAAAATCCAAGTGTTTGTTACAATTGAAAGCAGACTTCCGTTACTTCTAATAAAATATAAAATAAAATAAAAAGCCTGGTGGCCTGGTTACTATCAGAATAAAAATGTCCGAGAACCAAACATATTTCTTTTCACAGCCTTTTCGAAGTAAACTTCACAATGTTATGATTAGGCCTATTTTAAGATTTACTGCCTGCGTAGACCGATTTTACCTGGAATGGTCTTTGATCATTCACATTGATTGTTCACGTGCAGGGCTGTAATTTTTTTTATTTAATATTTAGTTTAATATTTTTATTATTGCAGCATTAACATAATATTTTAATTTTATTGAATTCCTTCACTAATAGGCTATCATGCAAATAGAAATAAACGTTATTAGTTAACCAAAACCGGTTTTCCCCTGATTTCTACCTTGCGTTTATTAACGTCAAGAAAATTATCCAAATTGCCCATGGTCCCAATTAGTTTGGATAACGAAAGTTTTACTGTAGTTTACAAAGGGATTCAAATTACCATTGTAAGTTGTGAACTGTGATGATGAAAAAAACAGCATAACTATTAGAATACGTTATGTTAATAATTAAGGTTCTATCAGGCAATAAAAAGGAATCAGCTTCCAGTCCTAACATTATAAACTTACAAAAGCAGATTTTGTTGTCTGTGTCACATGACGATAGTCATCAAACATAATCTGAAAATAAAATTGCAAATATGCAAAATACAGTAACAGGCATTTACAGTGGCTATGGACACGACATAACAGATGGAAAGGCACACTATACCACACAGTAGTACGCATAACTAGCAACTAACTAACTTCTGATGAAGGCGAACGAAGATAATTCAGCGAAAATTTAAGTGAACATTATTGTGCTCTCTACTGCGCGGTATAGTGTGCCTTTCCTGTTATAAAATTGCAAAAACTTGAGTGGCTGGGATATTGTCAATTCACAGCACCCATTATTTCACTATCAAACTCAATTAACTACCAATGAGCTATCTTCACAACCAATAAGGATCCTATCTTCTTGAGGATTTTGTTGCTGGCAAATTATAGGAGTTGACAGCGGAATGGCTGCAGTTGCCGACCGCTGTAACTGGAAAAAAAAACATGCTACTTGTTAGTACAGTAATTAATTTTATCAAAAACAACAATTTAAATGTCATCCACCATCTAAATTACCTTTGTGAGGGTAACTTCATAGACACAATGTTCAGCAAACATTTCTCCATTGTGCGACACTTTCTGTTCCAGAGTTAGAATCTGGTGCGGACGTAACTTACTGCCATACAAATTATCACTAATTAGATACCTCCCTCGGCTATTCATCTATACATGTAGTAACAATGTGCCAACTTACCTAAAGGTTGCCATCAAAGGTTCCGTTTCTGTTCGATAATAACAAACTAATTCAAACTTTGCACTGAAATAAATTAAGTATATGCATGAATAATTGAAAAGCCAAAAAAAAACGTTAAAAAATTAATAGCTTAATAATTGTAACTTCTCACGGAACTGGAATGTCATTCACTCTGATGTCACATTTCTCGAATCAGTTATCTACCGATATGAAACTTTATACATTGCCACGAAATGTCCACAGGATTGGTCAATCGTGTTTCATTTAAATCTGTACTTAGGCGTGAATACTGCAAAATATGGCCTTCCAGGATAAAGATAGGGAAGTATTTGTTTTTCCCACTGCATGTAAAGACGTTAACATGATCACAGCACTGAATAGTGATGGTATGCATTCAAAAAATCATTGCTAGTCTTCTTACTAGAGTGTAAATTTAAAGCACTCTCACCTGTACGGACACAATGTAACTAATTTTTTTTAACTCTACAAAAGGAATGAAAGATAAAATATTCACCCTTAACACCACAAGAGCCTAATTTAACACTGATAATTTTTCGTTAATTACAGGTAGGATTCCGAACTGAAAAAACAAAGCGCGATTACATGACATGTTTTTAACAGCTTGAGGATGCATATTTGAGTGATTTACAACAATGATTTGTACTTGAACATGTGAAACTTTACTCGATCGTAATCACAGAATATTACCAGTAATAAAGTTTTATCACTGTAATTCTGTAATAGACCTGCATAAATCCTTAATGATCTGTAGGAATAGGCTGTTGGCTTTTGTAGAAAGTGCAGATGATAAACACATCAACGAGATATCGTATGAAAAATATGACACCCTAATTGCAAATGGCCAACAACAGTTTATCTCAACTTAAACTAGGGTGGAATTACTCACCCATTCATACTGTAAACATGAATATTGGCCCTTTCCTTGTCCGTTGTAAGTGGAGTCCACGGCCATACTTCATTGCTTGATGTTCTCCACCATAACATAAGCTTTAATAACGAAATACAAACAGTGTCATTACTTAATTTAAGGTACTCTACATTAAAAAAATGCTTATATCATGAAGTAGGAATCAATACGTACAAGATTATTATTGAGACTGCATGATAATTTGCGTTCCAACCTTCTTCCTGTAGGACCTACAATATCTATTGTTGAAACCTGAAAAAAAAAATACAAAATAAAGTGTGAAAGTACAGTGAAAACTACTTACAAAATGCAAGGAACTTTGGTGTTTTTTCCTTAATAAAATTTTTGTTGTTATAAAAAGGTGGAAAAAACACTGCCTGTGAAACAAAAGATAATGAAAATTATTTCTTTATACAGAGATTCGACTGTATCAAAACATTTTATCAACTGTGAAATTGTTTACATCATTGTGTTAAATAAGGAACCAATAAATGTTTTAACCATGAAGAGCTTGTACCACAACAGAAGAAATGAAGAAATTTCGACTTGAATTTTCAGTGAAATTACAAGTTCACCTTCATCAGAAAACGCACAACAAAATGAACAAAAGTTACATCGCGGAGCTTACAATTCAAATGTCATGCTGAGAGGGAGCAACCACTGATCTATACATTGCATTCTATCTGGATGCCCCATTTCCTATATAACTTAAATGCCAGCTGGGGACCAACCCTTCCGAATGTCAATCCAGTAGCAGTCGCCACTTGGCCAGTAGACCTTACAAAGCACTCGCCATTTCAAAACTTTTACTCGCCACATACCAAATACGTCTTGTATGATGAAAGGTTTCTCTAATTTATGTATTAACAAAATTGTGCAATTTTCTTAAACCCCAGTATTAATGCAGAAAATCCAGTTATATAGCCCTCATAAATGTGAGCACAACGCCACAAACCGTTAATCTCTAACTTATACAGTTCCAGAGATACCCCTTTTTGAGTGGCATACTCTGTAGCTAGTCGCCGATTTGGCGAGTAAGGCTAAATCCCAAGTCGCCAACTGTTGATTTCCACTCGCCAAATGGCGAGTGGCGACTGACATTGGGAAGGGTTGCTGGGGACTAATTAGCTGGTCAATATTTCTGTAGATGGCACTTGCAAGGCTCATTAGAGGAATATCATGATCAGATTAGTGTTTTATGGTGACTCCAACACCCTGAAGTGGGTTTCTCCAAGGGAGTTAGAATAGAACAGGATTTAGTGTTTCATTCAGTTCTAACTCTCTTAATACACCCACCTTAGGGCGCGGAAGTCAATCACCATAACACAATTGTCCAATCACAACGTGCCTCTAATGAACTTTGCAAGCGCCATCTACAGCAATACTGACCAATTAATTAGATCCAAGCTGGCATCTCAGTTAGACAGAAAGTGAGGTATCTGCATGTAACACGTTGTACGGCTCAGTGATTGCTCCCCCTACAGCACGACATCCGACTTGCAAAATCCGACATGTAACTTTTGTTCATTTTGTTGTGTGTTTTCTGATGAAGGCGAACGTTAATTTCACCGAAAATTTAAGTTGAACTTTCTAGAGTTCTTCTGTTATGGTATTGTGTAAGTTCTTTATTGTTATGTCAGTCGTACACCACTGTAAAAGCCGGTTACCGATCTTTTTCACTAAATGCTGGTTGTTGAAAAAGTTCGCCGATATCACTCAATGAAAATTGTCACATCCACGGGAAAAAAACTGCAGACAGAAACTATGAAGTTGCGGTCTTACGTATTCTCCACTAAGCAATGCAACAACCATTACATAAAACATTGACATCCTAGGACTAACCTTGGGATCCAACGTTGCCAACTTATCCCACTTCTTTGCACCATCTGCAGAATTCGGCTTCTTTGTAAATTGGACATAATTTAACTTTGGTTCAACAAATGAGAAAATCAAACCGTTATCTTCATAAATAACTGAAAATTAAAAAAAATTAACGTCTCTAAAACAGAAACAACTGTAAACCTCAACAATAAAATATTATTAAAAAGTAATTCACCATCCACAGCGTATTCTGAATGTAACTTGCCCGCTAAATATTTATCAATGAAAATCTTTTCTGGCTCCCCTGTTACATTGTTGGTTGATATGTAGGCTATTGTTCCATTGCTGAATGTGGCCTAATGAAAAAAATAAGTCTTTTTTTTTACATTGTTTACGTAACAGAGTTGGTATTTACAATGGAT